>JZKD02S2346422.1:18952-31387 GCA_000966675.3 Picea glauca
GACCCTTTTCCCCTGGACACGTCGGATTTAGTCCGTTCGACATCCTCTACCGATTGCTCGGGCTCCTATGTGGGTTCCTGCTCCTGCTCCACATGTAATGTGGTTTGCTCGTACTCCGGTGTCTGGATTTCTTCCACATCCACCATTGTGGGCATCTCGTTGGTTCCGCCTTGTGGTACTCGTGTGCTACTCTGTGTGCTTCGCCCGGCTCTGCTTGGTGCTCCAACCCTCAGTGGTGACATGGTGGTTAAATCTGAATTACAAGCTCTCAAATCGAAAGATGGTAGTGCAATTTCGCACTCTATCGCTCTTTCGCTTGGCTCGACATTTTTCTCCTTAGAAAATAACAGAATGGGTCGGTTTCCCCCCTCTTTCCGACTTTATAGCAGGATGGGGAAGTGACAGTTGTGTCACACTAATAATTGTCACTTTTTAACTTTCCATTGTGTTTCCTACGCACTGTACCTTTCTACCCGTTAATTGATCTTCTACGCATCGTGTTTTCGAACCTTGGTTTTCTTACAGTACCCTGTTTCGTCTGCCCAGTTCTATTCTGTCAAGGCCCTCCATGTGCGCTGAATTGTTTTTATTTTTATATTTTTTACATTTTATGGCTTTTCTTCTTTTTTATTTTTATTTTTTTACACTATATACATAACTCTTTACTGCGCGGTACTTTCTAAGTACTAGGAGGTCAACTATCCCTATACAGCTTTAGTCGACTTCCATTGATCATTCCTCTGAGTTATGTACCTCCTAAATCTTTCAACTGTACAACTCCCTCATCTGTGACGGTCTTCACTTCATATGGTCCCAACCAATGCATTTTGAATTTTCCTAGGTGTTGAAGAAATTTACTGTCATACACCAAGACTAGGTCTCCTTTGTTGAAACTCTTCCTTTTAATATGTCTGTCATGCCAATATTTATCCCTTGCTTTCTGTACTTCTTGGTGAAATCCTGCTAGAATCCTGTCTTCTTCCATCGGCATCAGTTGACTTATCCTTTCTTGTATTTTGCCTCGTTTTGTCATGTTAGTGATTTATGCTATGCGCAGACTAGGTACCGAAAATTCTAATGGCACCACTGCTTCTTGTCCATACACCAACCTAAATGGTGTGTGCCCTGTCAACTTTTTGCATGTAGTCATGTATGCCCATAATATTGTTGGTATCTTCAAGTCCCAATCATCCATGTTGGCATTGCAGATCTTTGTCAATGCATTCTCTAGGATCTTATTAAATGCTTCCATTGTTCAATTTTCTTGAGGGTGATATGGTGTACTCTTTTGATGATAGAATTCAAACTCCTCAGTCATAGTCTTGATAGTACTATTGATGAAGTGAGTGCCTTGGCCACTCATCAAAATCCTTGGGCATCCAAATCTAGTGATCACTTGCTCAAATAGAAAGTGTGGTGTTGTCTCTGTGCTGCAATATTTTACTGGTGTTGCTTCTTCCCATCTCATTAAGTACTATGTCATCGTAATGATATACCATCCTTCTGACCTCTTTGTTGGTGGATTAATTGGTCCCACAAAATCTATTGCCCATTTGTCGAATACTTGCAAGTTTACTTGTGGTCTTAGGGGCATCTCATCCCATCTATTAGGTTTTCCAACCCTCTGACATACATCACATCTCTGGTAGTATTCCTTTGCATCTTTGTGAATGGTCAGCCACCATAGTCCTGCGTGCAAAACCTTTTGTGCGGTAGTTTTTTCTGCATAATTTCCTCCAGTTATTCCCTCATGGGCCTCTGCTAAAATCCTAGGCCTTTCATGTTCTAGTACACATCTTCTCAAGATGTTGTCTGCACCCATCTTGTATAAGTGTCCTGTAATCAATTGATAGTCTGCAGCTCTGACTATGAGATTTTTCGTATGCGTAATGTTGAATTATTGTGGCGCGGTCCCTGTACTCAAGTATTGAATGATGTCAGCAAAATATTCATCAGCTACTTGGACTCAAAATAATTGTGCATCCGGGAATTTGTCCTCTAAATTCGCAGGTTCTTCTCCATTGGTTATCCTTGACAGGTGATCATGTCTTGCATTCAACTTCCCTGGTTTGACTATCACTTCAAATTCAAATTCTTGAAACAACAATAACCATCTACAAATTATCCCCCCCAACACTGGCTTATTAACTAGGTATTTGAGGGGGAAATGATCTATGAACATTTTAAAGTGTTTCCCTAGTAGATAGTGTATGAACTTCTACAATGCATATACCATTGCTAAGCCTTCTCTTTCTGTAGTATTGTAGTTCTTCTCTGACTCTAACAATTTTTTGCTTGCAAATACTATAGGATGGTTTAACTCTCTCTCTCCTGGCTGTGCCAGAATAGCTCCAAGTGATATTGTTGATGCATCTACATGCACACGAAATGTATTTTCCCAATCTGGGAATACTAGTATTGGTGTTATTACTATCTTCTCTTTTAGAATGTCCAATCCTTGCTGACAGTCCTCATTCCACTAAAATTTACTATATTTCCTCAGCAGTTTCTCCATTGGTGCAATGATCTGCGCATACACTTTTATGAATTTCATGTAGTAGCATGTGTGTCTGAATGTTGCTCTCAACTAACGTATTGATTTTGGTGGTGGTAAATTGACAATCACTGCAATCTTGGAAAGATCTACTAGCAAGCCTTGTTTGCACACTATATGGCCAAATAGTATCCCAAAAAGTGTCCCAAAGATTCACTTATTGATATTTAATGATATCTAACACTGCCTGCATCTTTCCAACATTAGCCTTAATACCTCTACATTATCTTTCAACAGACGGTAGACTGTCCAATCATCCAGATATACTTCTAAAAACTAATGGGTGAATTCTTTGAATGCAGCTATGACTACTCTTGAGAATATTGTTGGTGCATTCTTTAGTCAAAAAGTCATGACTGTGTACTGGTAGGATCCCCATTCTGTGGTAAAAGTGGTCTTGTACCTATCTTCTGGGGCTATCTTGATCCTATGGTAGCCTGAGAATCCATCTGTGAATGAGTATGCTTCTTGGCCTCCTACATTCTCTAATACCTCATCTGTGAAAGGGGTGGGAAAAGGGTCATGTAGGCAAGCATCATTCAATTTCCTGAGATCTACACAAATCCTTATCCCTCCTTACTTCTTATCCTGAACTACCATAGGGCTTACCCATTCAGATTCCTCCACTGGTTCTATGATTCCAGCCTCCAACATTCTGTCAATTTTTGCTTTTACTTTTTGCTTGTATATTGGGTTCAGTCTATATGGTCGTTGTCTGACTGATCTAGCCTCAGGTTTGAGAAGTATCTTCATCTCTCCTAGCTCTCCTGCTATGCCTTTCATCTCTGTAAAGGTTTTTGGGAATAGGTCACTGTACTTGTGCAACAACTATGTTATTCTTTCTACTATTTGTTCGTCCCAATAATCCCCAATACTGGCCATTTTGGGATTATCATTTGTCCCAATATTTACTTTCTTCACCTTGATTTGCACAGTAAATACTTTTGATTCGAGAGATGGACCTTCCACCTTCCTTTATCCTTCAATTTCTGTAATTTGAATGTTGCAGGGGTCATCTTCATCTAGTGCTTCTTCCTGCACATGGTAACATGATAGTAGTTCTTTCACTGTCTGTATGTTATGTTGTTGATACTCTGTTATAATTTCAACCTCTGGTTCTCGAATGAATATTGCCCCTCTAATTTGTTTGAGTGTTGAATCCATGTTGGGGTTCTCGTGTTCAAATAAGAAAGTGACTATAAAATTATGTTGTAACATTGTCCATTTTGTAGTGCCTCTACGCAATTCCTGGTCTACATACCAGTTTGATGGAATCCCTTCCAATGTGTGAATAAAGTGATGAGACCATTATTCTGGTGGTGTCATTATCCATAGTGTTCTACACTTCTCCAAGTGTTTCATTGGTGTCCCATGTCCATCATATCTCTACAATTGGTTGCTTCCTTATTCTGCACCAAATCTGATGCGCAGTAATCGCTTACATTGGTACGAGTCCTTGACTGTCTCTTTGTGCACACCCCACTATATTCCAGGTGTTGCCTTGAGTTCTATATCCAAATCTAAGAGCCTATTATTTTCTAACACTTCATCTTCGTATATTGTTAGGAATTCTTTTAAGTCATTAACCCCATGAAAGTTGGGAGGTTCTCTTATCTCTGTACCTACCCATCTTACTGTGCGGTCTATTCTTTTGCACCTTCTTGTGGAGACTTCATATAATCTTTGTTGCCAATTCTCCAACCCTGTATCTGAGTCTGACACGCATGACATAATACTTATCCAACTGAGTACCCCATATGCAGTTGGATTCACATAATCTTCTTCTCGTGTGGTGGTCCTGTATAACTGGTTAATTTCCTCCAGGTTGGGGAATTATTATGTCATGCACGTCAGACTCAGATATAGGGTTGGAACAGTTATACAGGGTTGTATAACTGGTTAATTTCCTCCAGGTCTAAACAAGTGGGTTCTACAAACCTTTCTCCTTCTGATGGATCTAATGGCGCAATGACTTGGTACTCCCCTGAATCGAATGTCATCTTCCTCGTCTTCAGATTGATTATGGCATGATTATCAAACGCACAATCCAAGCCAAGCAATGTCAGATAAGGTGTTGTTCCATCCACTATTTATATCACTTCAAAATTGGCTTTAGTGTGCACTCCATCTAGATCTATTGTCACACCCTTTAGCCTTCCAATTGGCAGAACCTTGTGTTGATTTACTAGTTTCAGTTGAATAGGTGAATATCCTAATGTGGGCTCTCCCATACATTTCCATGTCATCTTGCGTAGCACATTCACTTTGGAGCCTAAATCCAGTATAATATCCCCCATGTTTAAATCTCCAATGTTGGCATTCAGTCTGAACTCTCTGCTTATTCTCCTCCTTGTATGCAGATGATTAACTTTTTTTTGTTCTATCTTTCCCTCTACACATGTGCTACATCTTTCTTAACATATTTTGTAACACTTTAACAAATGATGGGTCATTTAGTAGTTTAACACGGGATTGCAGAAAATCCTTTATGGTACTTACTTGTCCTATGGGTTGTGCTTCATTAGTGTGATCCAACGATGAAGGCATCCCATATGTTGGTATGTCCTAAGTATGTTGCACAGTTGATGTAGATGCAATGTCTGACTTCAATAATTCTTGTTGAGCTTGCTTGAATATCTCCTTCTTGTTCTGCGCATCAAACTGCTTATGTGGTTCGGCATTCTTCTTCACCCATTGGTGTTGTGTTGGATCGTGTCTTACTGCGACATCTCCTGTCTTAGATCCTTCACACGTAACTATGTTGATATTTCTTCCATCATCCCTCACTTCTGCAAAGATCCATTGAACATTCTGATTGTTCTGATTTCTCTTTTCCTGAATCTTCCCCAATAGTGTCTGACAATCTTCTGTGTCATGGTCCGATGCGCAACAGTACATACATGTCGCAGGTGGGAGTGGACAATCTCTTGCATAGTGTCCTGGTTGTTGACAATTATTGCATACCACCGATCCTCTGCCTCTTTCAAATCCTCCTCTACCTCATCCTCCACCTCGATAGCCAGCTCGATCTCCTTGTGGTGCGTTGTATTGGGGCACTTGGTTATACCACGCGAGATTATATTGTGGTTGCGCAGTATTGTACTGCGGCTGCACAGTGTTATATTGTTGTGGCGCAGTGTTGTATGGGGATGGTACTTGGTTAAACTGTGGTGTAGTTTTCCCTGTCATCATCTATACCTTCACCGTATAGGTGTCTGATGTTCTTTCCCTCATCAGTTCCATTATCCTACAGTCTTTGTCATCATGGCCTACTGACCTGCAAAAGTTGCAATATGAACTCTTAGGCACTGTCTGGTATTTCTGCATCATTGAACAGTGATATGGATCATGCCCCTATGCCTTACCGATATCACACCATATTCCTACTATTGGCAAAGGGTTTGGCAGTCCTGTTTCCATGTACTACACGAATGTTGGGCATTCATTTTTGTGGTGTCCTTCTGTCCTACATGTGGTACATGAAACAACTTCTCTTTTGTCCTTACTCCTATTATGGTTTAATTAAAATGTTAGATTCTTCAGGTCTTCCTTGAGCTCCTCTATTGTTGGATCTATCTTCTGATATTGGTTCTCTTCTAGTTACAAGGCGGCCTATAGAGCCTCTGCTTGAGTTTGAAACTTTTGTTGTCTCAAAGGGTATTTCAAGTGTGGTAGTAGTGAATTCACAAACATATGCCTATGTTGCATATCTGTCATGACATACTTCAGCTTTCCCTTCAATCGTTTAAATCTATGGTCTATCTCCCAGACAGATTCTCCTGGTTTTTGTCTGATTTCTATCATCTCATTCATGTATTGATCCTCTGAGCTAGGCTTTTGGAATTTATTTATCAACAACTTCTTGATATCCCTAATCGTTCTAGTTGTTCCTGGTGGATAGTTTGCAGCTAAGCTCATGTACCAATCCATTGCGTGGTCTCTTAACGTGATGGCTAACTGTGAAAGTTTGGTATCCTCATTTTTTACCTACTTTGCTTCCCAGATATTTTCACAGATGAATAAGTGCTTCTCAGGGTCCTCTGACGCCTCTCCCTTGAATTCTAGTAACCTGATGGTGGGATCATGTCTTGCCATCCTGAATGCTGAAATACTACCTCTGTGTGGAGTAGATCCTTGACTAATACTTCCTAAACTGGCTCCCCCAATTGTTTCTCTTTGTGTAGATGTACTTCCTGCTATGTTTCTGATCCGAAAAGATCTTTTAAATACAATGGTTGAGTTTTTAAAGCATGTGTTCATTAACCATTTAGGAATTGAATGAAAGAGGAAGAATTAATGATGAAACATGGCAGCCATAAAGCAATATATAGATCAGGAAATAAGCATGAAGAAACAACAAACCATAACAACAAAAGTTGTTAACGGAGTTCGGCAATCTCACCCTACGTCTCTGGGCATTTGTCTCAGTAGGTGAGGCTTTCTTATTTCTCTTCAAATCTTTAAAAGTAAATCATAACAGTGTCAAATGGCTTATATATTGATCTGGTTGTGTTCTTCTAGATCTCAAGAACCCGTCACAACTGACGGCACTGAAAACGGATGAACGAAGCTCCCAAAAATGGCCCGCAAAGGTGCTCTCCTCAATGGCTTCCCTGCATAAAAATGGTTTTGGCTCTTCAATTCTTCAACATTTTCCTATTCTAAACCTCCCTAATGGCTTCAAGAACCTTTGGTTTATATAGAGTTGAAGTTGGCAACAAACTCCCAACTTCCCCCCAAGATTTGGCCTCAAAAAGGGCCCAAGATCCTCCAAAAATGGACTAAATCCATCCAAAACTGCTGAAAAATAAAAAAAAAAACTGTATTATATGGTATCAAAACCCAAAATTGGTAAATATTAGGGCGCATCCCCCTTCACGTGGGCTCCTGGTCACTTGCACACCTCCATGTGGCCATGGGCTAGGCTGGCGTTGGCCCTTACCTCTCGGCCCTTGGTCACAGTGTTGCCATATGGCCTCCCCTTAAGCCCCCACGCGCCCAAATCTATTGTTGGCCCCTTGGTCTCCAAGCACCTACTCATTCCCTTGGTCGGCGGGCTAGCCTAGTCGACCGGGCACTATCCCCTCATATTTGCGCTAAGCAATGGAGGTCCAGGTCATATGGTGTGTTACATGGTAAAGCACCAAAACCGAGGACTAGGCTCCACATATCCGTGCGCCAAACGGTAACAAGTGCAATCATATGGTATGGTCGAGTGGTAGTTTGCGCTGAGGGTTGGGGCTAGGCCCCAGCCCTTTACTCCACCGGATGAACAACCATATCAATTTAATTAAAAAAATTCAACCATAGTTAACAAGGAATAACATGGGCGAGTTGGTAGCCCGGCCCTGCCAAGTCACTCACAGCCCGGAATGGAGGTCATGAGTTTGACTCCGGTGGACTCCAAACTTTTTCCAAACAATTGAACCAATGACGGTGTGCCATGTGGTAGCCCATGACTGGGCCACGTGGCACCTTTACATTCGCCCACATATATGCCATGTGTCAATCATTGATTCGACCACCTGTCATGCCTACGTGTCTTCCCAATCAGCATCCATTGTACCTTCCATGTCATTGTACAGCCTGTACAGTCAGCTGCCACGTCAGCACTGTACGGATTGTACAGTCAACA
Source organism: Picea glauca (assembly GCA_000966675.3). Taxonomy (NCBI): domain Eukaryota; kingdom Viridiplantae; phylum Streptophyta; class Pinopsida; order Pinales; family Pinaceae; genus Picea; species Picea glauca. Next base: position 27,142 of record JZKD02S2346422.1, read on the forward strand.
TTTTTTTTTTTTGCTTGTCTGATGAAATGAACAGAACATGATATCTTTCGCATACGACGTCCATTTGAGCCCGTTCAAGTTGCGTTGGGTTCATATCGATGAGTTCTATGCACATGTCAGTTTTGAAGCCATTCTGAGCACTTTTATTTTTAGGCCTTCCTGGACCCATTTTGCTTCCTAGATCCATTCTGGATCACACCTCCCCACTAAATACCTTTTGGTCCTCCAAAAGGATACTAACCAGTCATCAAGTGTGAAATATGCCACCCCACTTGTTCTTTGTCTTTAAACTTTGTCCTGTGCACCTGTATCATCAAGATCAACAGTAAAACAAACATGATAATTGATAGCATATTGTTAGCCATTTGTATTCTTTCACATCTTACTAAAGCCACTATCATCCATGTTGACAACATTACTAATGATAACATCAGAAATATGACTGCAAATGAACTAATATGTTTGTAAAACTTGCAAGACATTAACTTATCTTGAAGCAAAGTGTGATTGATCTTCCATTCTACAATCATCTCGTGTTATTTCTTAAGATCAATTACTTGATTTGGGACAATTATAGGTGTGTTTCTTGCATGAGCTTCCTTTCTTAATTGTTCCATTGTTTGAAGAGATTGATTTGCTTTTAAATGATGAGCATGTACAACATATTATTTGTCTTCTTTGATTAAGTGATATTGATTTTGCTCCCTGTAGAAGATTGCTTTGTGATCATACAAATAAGGACTGCCTAAGACCATTCCACATTCATTGAGTGGCAACACATCACATGTTACCTCATCCACAAACTTAGATGAAATTGCAAACTTTAATGTGCATTGCTTTGTTATGTGCAATTTATGGTTGTTGCTTATCCATTTAAGTGTGTAAGGCTTATGATGTATCTGAGTGTTTAATCCCAATTGTTTAACCACTTCCTCTGAAATCAAGTTAGATTGAGATCCAATATCTATCAATGTGTCAACCTTATTATGTCTCATAATGACCCTTATGTGAAACAATTTACTTCTAGAATCAAATCCATCACCAATTTTACCTGTCAAACCAACCGCTGAGATTTTAGATTCATCACCCGAATCCGATCCCAAGTCCGTTGGTCGTGTTGTTGCTGCAACTGTTTGCCTCCCTTTCTTTTCTTTGAACCACTTCGGTCTCTTCTCGAGATGCAATTGCCAGCAATGGTCATCATCATGCCCTTATTTCTTGCAATGCTTGCAAGAGGGCTTCTCTTCCTTTCTTGCCACTAAATTTTCCTTCTTTCCATTCCATTTCCTTTTGTCCTCTTTTCTTGAAGACGATTCTCCTGATACACCAACTCTTGTTTTCCATGCCTCAATGTACGTTGCTTGAACAAAAACCTCATCAAGATTAGTAGGTCCAAACATAAATACAGTGTTACGAATGTGTGCAGGTAAACCTCCTATATACTTCATAAGAGTTTCTTAAGTATGTAAAGGAATAACTAACATCAATGCCATTTTATGAAAACCATCCGTGTATTCTTGCACTATTTTTCCTTTTCTTAGTTTAATACCTTGCCATTCAATTAAAGCCTTCTCTTTATAACCCAAAGGATAGAATTGTTTTCTAAGTGCAGAAACAAAAACTTGCCATCATGGAAATACATTACCGACTTGTTGTGTGCCATTTTGCAACTTGCTTTGCCACCAGATGAGTGATGTGCATGCAAGTCGAAGCGATGCCAATTTGATTTGAGTGGCCTCATCCTTCATTTGTTGCACATTGCAATAAAATTCCATCTGTCTGACCCAATTATCAATCCTCTTTGCGTTGACTTCACCATCATACATGGGTAATTCAAATTTCACATCAAGCTTAAGTAAAGTCATTTCATTTTTATGTTTATGGGAATGTTTTCTTGTGGTGGAATTGGAATTTGAACTTGAAAAAGAAGAAGTTGATGGAGAAGAAGGAGGTGAAGGAGGAGTTTGAGGAGGATCCTCTCCTTCTTCACTTTTTACCTTTGAAGATTCTCTTAGATTCGGTCTCTTTCAATCCAACTAATTCTCATATAAAACCTTCATCATCTCCGACATGGCGAAGAAAGTTTTTCGAAACTCTTTCTCCTCATGAGAAAGTCCCTCTTCCGATGCTATCTTCTCACTTTGAGAAGTTCTCTTTCTCGATCCAATCTAAGGATTCTCTTCAACAATCTCGCCTTCACCACGATTCATCCTTTCCCTGGTAATCATGCAAACTCAAAAACCAACCGTCAACTAGCTCCGATACCTCTTGATCCGAAAATATCTTTTAAAGACAATGGTTGAGCTTTTAAAGCATGTGTTCATTAACCATTTAGGAATTGAATGAAAGAGGAAGAATTAATGATGAAACATGGCAGCCATAAAGAAATATATAGATCTGGAAATAAGCATGAAGAAACAACAAACCATAACAACAAAAGTTGTTAACGAAGTTCGACAATCTCGCCTACGTCTCTGGGCCTTTGTCTCAGTGGGTGAGGCTTTATTATTTCTCTTCAAAGCTTCAAAAGTACATCATAATAGTGTCAAATGGATTACACACTGATCTGTCTATGTTTTGATAGATCTTAAGAACCCGTCACAACTGACGGCACTGAAAACGGATGAACAAAGCTCTTAGAAATGGCCCGCAAAGGTTCTCTCATCAATGGCTTCCTTGCATAAAAATGGCTTTGGCTCTTCAATTCTTCAGCATTTTCCTGTTTTGAACCTCCCTCATGGCTTCAAAAACCTCAGGTTTATATAGACTTGAAGTTGGCAACAAACTCCCAATTTCCCCCCAATATCTGGCCTCAAAAAGAGCCCAAGATCCTCCAAAAATGGACTAAATCCATCCAAAACTGTTGAAAAATCACAAAAAAACTTTATTATATGGTATCAAAACCCAAAATTGGTAAATATTAGGGTGAAACCCCCTTCACGCGGTCTCCTGGTCACTTGCGCACCTCCATGTGGCCCTGGGCTAGGCTGGCGTTGGCCCTTAGCCCCTAACTCTCAACCCTTGGTCACAGGTGTGGCCATATGGCCTCCCCTTAAGCCCCCACGCGCCTGATTTTTTTGTTGGCCCGTTGGTATCCAATCACTTGGTCACGCCCTTGGTCGATGGGCTAGCCCGACCGATCGGGCTCTATCCCCTCATATATGTGCTAAGCAATGGAGGTTCGGGTCATATGGTGTGTTACATGGTAAAGCGTCTAAACCGGGGGCTAGGCTCCACATATCCGCGCACAAAACGGTAACAAGGGCGGGCATATGGTATGGTCGAGTGGTAGTTTGTGTCGAGGGCTAGGGCTAGGCCCCAGGCCTTTACTCCACCGGATGAACAACCATATCAGTTTAATTAAAAGTTTTCGACCATAGTTAACAAGGAATAACGTGGGCGGGTTGGTAGCCCAGTCCTGCCAAGTCACTCGTCACTCGAACCAGAGGTCACGGGTTCGACTCTGGTGGACTCCAAAAATTTTCCAAACTATCGAACCAATGATGAGGTGCCACGTGGCAGTCCATGACTGGGCCACGTGGCACATTTACATTCGCCCATGTATATGCCACGTGTTAATTATTGATTCGACCACCTATCATGCCTACATGTCTTCCTAGTTAGCATCCATTGTACCTGCCATGTCATTGTATGACCATACAGCTTGTACAATCAGTTTCCACGTCAACACAGTACAGACTATACAGTCAACATTTTTTTTCCCTGTTTGACGAAATGAACATAACGCGATATATTTCGCATACGGCGTCTATTTGAGCCCGTTCAAGTTGTGTTGGGTTCATATCAATGAGGCCTATGCACACGTCTGTTTTGAAGCCATTCTGAGCACTTCGATTTTTAGGCCTTCTTGGACCCATTTTGGTTCCTGGATCCATTCTAGATCAGTTTCTTCCACTGAAATTCATTTGTCTAAATGGTGGTGTTCTTTCTAGTGTATTAGTCACACATGGTTTTATGGGTTCCACACTGACACTGATATGGATAGGAGTTCTACCTCTGGTTTTTGCTCTTGGACCTCTTGTCTTTGCAAGATACCAGATATATAAAATATGCAGAACAGAAACGAAATGCTAGAAATGACAGAATAACAGTAAAATATCCAGCGTAATCTTCACAATACACAGAAATGATATACAAAATAGCAACAGAAATAGCACTTTGAATCAGATAGCAATGTTCACAGGCCTCTTCGAGGGGGCAACCTCCAATTGAGCAGCGCTCTGTT
>JZKD02S2346455.1:17011-31386 GCA_000966675.3 Picea glauca
TTTTGTCACATACTCTCGGACACCCAGCATTTTTAAGGCCAATAAAAATTATACACAAATAAAAAATGTGCATCGACTATCTATAAGGTTGTTACGACATACAAAACACATTCTCTACACCCAAATCATAAATGTGTGTCGGCGATCTATCAATGGAAAACATTTATCAGAAAGAGGTACAGTCTTAAATGGTTGATTGGCACCTTAGCAAAGCTAGACATCTACCTCCAACCTCACGACGACATAATTGTTGTTCCAGCGACTCGAACGCGAGACCTCGTCCATCAGCCGCACAAATATTGTCAAAACGAATACCGAAAACCGCCTTCCCTTCTTCCGTGGATGTTGTTGGACGGATGTTGGAGGAATAATTGGATTGCTATGTACCGCGACAGCTTATTGAGTCAGCTCCTAAATAGATCGCACAGAGCTCTGATTTCATTTTCGATTTGTTGCTTTGCGCTGGTCTGGATTCTCTGTATGGATCTCTGCGATATGTGATCTCTTTACTCCATTGCTCGACTTGCTCAGCTCCAATCGGTGAATAACCCAACTCGTTACTCTAATCGATGAAGGCGCAATGCATTCACAGTAGGTATAGTTTGACCAGCAAGTAGACGGCATCTGCAGTCTTCTTCACACGGTTTCCTCCATCAGATGTTGATGCACGAGTCTCTTTGTTGCAGATGTCTTTGTTGCAAATGGTGTCTCTTCTTCCAGCAATCAACGAACCAAATGATATCCAACGGTAAATCTTCTAGCAATTCGGTTTATCATGTTGATAATTGATCTTCACGCCTTTCGCACAGCAGTTCTGCCCCTAACCGATAGCTCTACCAGTTACAACAGTCACGATCCCTACAGATTCTATCTTTAAGAGAAATTAGTAGATCGTTGATGTACAGATCATGGAGCTTCCTCCACCGTCAACCCTCAATAGTCGGGCAGCAAAATTGATCCACACAGGCAGAAAACAAACAAACAACTCACATATAAATAAAAACAAACCACTCTCACACGCTCTACGCTAATCTATTTACAGGAGATTAGCATTGTCTAGATTGCATGGTCATAGCCCCTCTCGTGAGAGAGTCAGGGCTGAGCCTGCTCTGATACCAATTGAAGAAATAAAACATCAAAATATTAAGACAAAAAGATTGGCGGAAAAGGCCTCAAGCTTTCATTCTCAACATAGTATTCATCTTAATGATAAAAATATATAATACAATAATGTAACCACCTCAATTGTTCTCATATCAACACCTCATCAGGAGATAAGGTCAAATGAGGAAATATAGAAATCTAGAAACACACTTAGGATAACAACTATATCCTAGTATGTACAATATTAAAAGTAATATACTTAGACTTAATGATTGTATATTTCAAAGAGGCTAACATGTTATAGGATCTTTACTATCAAATTTCTTTATATCGATCTTCAAATTGTAGTTCCTTGGTGTCATATTGAAAACTCGATGATGTGGATCTTGAAGTGATGAATAATCATGATTTTGAGACTCCATATTTATTTCTTCTACATTTTAATGATTTCCATGCATCTTGTTATGTCCTTTAGGTAATCTCTCATCTAGGGTATGTAATAACACATCATACATGGAATTTTTCAATTCTTCCGTCTTCTTTTCCATATGTTCCAGATTTTTATTTTATTTTTTTTCTATTTGATACTTACTATTTTCATCCATCTTGATATCCATATGTGCACTATTTTCATTCATCTTCTTTTCCATCTTTTAAATTTGGTCAAATTTTTCATCTCTTTCTTCTTCAGTCATGGTTGAGCTCTTTGGAGATTTATTTGGTGAACTAAATTTTGGAGGAGCCTTTGGAGCCATGTGATAAAATAATAATTCTCCTATTTTTCCTCCTTTTCACAAATTTTGCATCACCAAAAATGTATCTTTCAATCAAAACTTATGCCAGTTGTAAGTTATGTACCTTTCAAACCCCAATTTGGAGTATGTTTAGATGGTTGATCTTTGTCCTGATATATCTATGAACTTTGAATCCTTGTGAGTCTAAAATTTTTGTTTGTAGTACTTTGATATGGCTTCTTAAACTCCTGAAAATTTCACAGTCAAAACCTTAACTGATAAAAAATTATAGCAAAGATACCAAAATGTCTTGTTTAATACTAATTTCAGGATTAGTAAACAACCCCAACATCCACGAGATATATCTCACAAATTATAATGATTAAATTATGAAAAAAATTCCATAGGTAACTCGCTATGTCTCCTCATGATTCTGTTAATTTCAAAGTCTAAAACTTTACCGAAATGTTTTCATAGCGAAAATAAAAAGATGGCTCGTTTGAGATTAATTTCAGGACTAGTCACAAACCCTAATTTCCATTGAATATTTCTATAAAAATATAATGAATCAAATCCTAAAATAATTTCACCTGTTATTTGAGATCTTTCCTCGGTATCATAAAAAAAAATTCTACCTAAAAATTCCTAGGAGAAAAGTTATAGCAAAAGTCCCAATATGACTTGTTTAAAACTGATTTCAAGATGAGTCAAAAATTGTGTCTTCCATAGGCTATATCTATGAAATTATAACAAACCAAAACCTAAAATTTGTACCATAAGTAATTGGATATGTCTCCTACGTAACCTCCAAATTTTTCTATTTGAAGCACCCTGGAAATAAATAAATAAATAAATAAAAGTTATAGCGAAAATACCAAGAGGACTTGTTTGAAGAAGAAGAACCCTAGGATTGATACTATGATACCAAATGTTATGATCCAATGCCTTAAAAATGATAAAACTTCATTGAATAAAGTCCACTTCAAGGGGGGAACCTCATTTCACAATATATCCACTTCAAAAGACAAGATGTGATGAGATAAGATGATCCTAAGACTAGGTCTCCTTGGTATATATATGTATAGGAGACAAAGGGTACAATTATAATGAAAGGTTACAATGAAGGGTTCTAGCCTACATACAAACATAACACTATAAATGTAATAATTCACTATCTAAGGCTTAATAAGGGGTTTTATACTTAACAAGGGGCTTTGTCTAGGGCAAGGGATTTTTGTAGGGATTAATAAGCCTTGTTTGGTGGTCCTTTCCAAATAATGTTGAAGTTGGTGAGCTTTGAACTCTAGACCAATTCGTCAACAAACTTGGTATTGTGACTTTAATGGATCTTTATAGCATTGGGCGATAAAAATAAATAAACTTCATGGTATGCACAACCTTTTTCACCAGCAATAACTACCCACAATGATTATTGATCTGATGACATGTTAGTATCGCCTTTCTATTCATCCTGAATTGTAGTTGAAAAGAATGTGAGATTTTCTTGAGAAAATATCATTAAATACCATGAAAACCAACTTTCGGATGAAAACCATTGTAGAGCTAGCTCTCCCCATTTGGAAACTAGTTAGAGAGCTCCACAATCAATATCCTTATGTCATGTGCCATATAAATTTACCACTTTGGAGGTTGATTTGCTTATTAAACATTTGTTTCTTTATCCTCCACAATGCATCTATACCATAGAACATGGATCAACTGCAACCACCTGATTGTCCTTTTATTTAACCTTTGATCCTTTGACATTTGATTAAAAATTTGATTTTACATTGAATCATCTATCACCACAAAATTAAAATGATTTTGAAGTAGTACTTAAGATTAATCATTACATCACTACGCTTTTAGAATTAAGCAAGGATACATATCTCATACGTTAATCTTTCCACGTCACCATTATTTGTGGAAATTTTGTGGATTTGGAACACCTCAAAATCATCGACTCCCAAGGTTCCAACACCTATGACCAAAACTATAGGTTGACATAGTTGGATGCCAACTAAGGTATCCAATATAGTTCCTTACGATGCCATGCAACAAGAAAGTGGTGGTCGAAGGGTGCATTGTCCTCCACCATTCCTACACTCACAAGAAGATAAAGCAATTTGTGATGCCAAGGACCACCAAAAGAAACCAAGGTAAACTAATATTGGCAACTTTTTATTGAACTCATCCCCTACAATCAATTCCTTTCATATTGTCTGAGACCTCAATAATAATGAGGTGGATATGGATGATGTTTCAAGTTTTTAATGAAAGTGACCTCATGGAATATTTTAGATCTAAATGATCCTAGAAGAAAATTTAGGGTCAATCAAGTGTTGACTTCTCTTGCTAGGATAGAGATTTTGTGTTTGCAAGAAATATGAAGTATAAGGTCGTTGTCTATAGGATAAATAGTTTTGTTTTGATTAATATGATGGGAAAAGAAACATTGCTACGTTAGAATCTCCACATTTTACTAGCATTGTTGTTGACTAACAGTCTGACCCATCACAAAGAATTTTTTGGATATTTCTTAATTTAGACAAACCACTGCTAGGCCTAACCCACATCTGTGTATCTAATGAATCAAGAAAGCATGCAACATTTTGGCATTGGATTGTTGATGAAATTCTTGATGCCCCTTGGCTTGTTTGTGGGGATTTCAAAATGGTTTAGTGTCATGGGGATAAACAAGGGTAATTTTTAGTGCATGTACTAGCTAGGGAAAAATAATCATGGCTAGCTCTAAAAGCCGACCATAGGCTATATGACCCTAACTAGTGTTATCACTAAGTAAATTGATGGGCTGAAAAAACAATCTACAAAGGTAACCTACAAACCAACTTTAAGACTGGAAACTAGCCTTTCCAATCTAGAGAGGGCTCTATCTAAGACTTGATCTCTAATAGATAGATTGTTTTTGAACTGATGGCTAGGTTTAGATGATTGAAGTATTTTTTTCAAGGTTTGTTGGCAAGGAGGTATATTATCTCTTGGGATATGGAGTCAACCCCTGAAAACAAAAGAAAACAATAACTTGTAGGTAGAACTTCCCAGAGGAACAAAGGCTAAACAAGGTGATGAAATTTTAGTTTTGAGTTGGATTATGAAGGGTGAAAGAGGAAAATAAACACGTAACAAAATCAAAGCACCATGAAAGATGAATTATGACCTAGTTAAGAAGATAAAAAGAGTATAAATCACTTAAGTCTAGAGCACCATTAGATTAATTCTAGACCCTTAATTATCCAATTTAAAGAGAAGAAAAGTAAAAATGAAAGTAAGGACACAAGAAGTACATACGAATATAAGAGTACAATATTCAGATCACCACCATTAATCAAGAGTACCTTTCAATGAATTAATCAAGATATGTCTTGACCTGTGGTGTATGTGGCTCAAAAGATATTTCTTCTAGCTTTTTGTTTAATTCTCTATTTTATTGGAAAAATTGAGCTATCACATGTTGAGAGTCTTTAAGATATTGTTGCATTCCCCTAAACTTTGAGTCTTTCTTTGGTTATTTACCTTGTTCTTCATCCATCTCCTGAGATGCAACCTCGACAAATTATGTTAGGTGTGGGAATCCTTCTAGAAGTTGCCCTTGTGGTTGGTCTGTTAGGTGTCTATGTCTCTTTTGGCTCATCATTGAATTGTATACTCCTACCCTTATTCAGAACTGGTTGGCTTGGTCATGAGCCCTCATACTCCTTTCTTTTTCTCTTTCCTTGTTCTGTAGCATATCTTCTTTCATGACTTGAACTATTATAGGCCATTCTTTCAACAAAGAAAGGGGTATCTCCTTTGGGGTCCAGGGGGATATTTGTTGATGCTAAGAAAGAATCCCAATCCCTGTGAAGTTTTCTAATCTCCTCAACCACTAACATATTTACCAAGGAGAAATGGAACAAGCTACTCTTAAGTTGGTCATCCCTGGCTTGGACTTTGTCTGCCATTTTTCCTAGGCTTCTATATAGTTAAAAGGGTAAGTTTATAGAGCTTTTACCTTTGAAATTCATGAGGAGCCTTATGTGGTATTGATACACCCTGTCAAACCTACCCTCACAAGTAAAATACCTTTGGATTACTCTCAACAACTTCTCATAGGGTTCCAAAAGATACTCTATGGGGATAGTGGCACCAATTTTCTGCTTTCTATATTGAGGCTTGAGGAAATCAATGTAAAACATAAGCTCCAGAGGCATACCTTTAAACCATTTCTCTCCTTGTATGGGAATCTTTGTGGTAGCTGATATGGTCTCTTTTGATATTGGAAAGGTGACCTCTACAATGACTGTGTTGACACCATTAAAGTTCAAGGCGAACTCTTTGGTCAATTGCACGTTATATCCTTGGATCCTTTCACAAAATATCATACACCCATCCTGCTCAAATGACACCATGTATGCAGGGTCTGAGTTTACCAGGGTGAGCTCTTGGGGTTCATATCATAGCACATTTCCTCCCTTGTATTTCTTCTTTTCATGTGATGTCATCTTTGCGAGGTCAATTTCAAAATGTTCAAGGTGAATATATCTTGAAACTCAATAGGGAAAATTTCTTATAAAGCTAGCAGTGCAAGGGTTTAGCTTGGATAAGAGCAGCAGACCTTCATTGTATGAGAGGTGAACTATGCAAGGATTAGAATATCATAAACAATGGGCTCAAAGGTTTTTTTCACAATGATAAAGGCGATTTCAAAGGATGCACAGTGAAAACAAAGCAATAGGATTTAGCGTAGAGATTGGCAGCAATAGGGTTTGTGTAGCGAGGAAACCTACATAGCGTTTGCTTAGTGAGGGAGATTGTTTGCGTAGAAGAAAGATTTGAAGTTTTCTCAGGATACTATGGCTTATGCACAAGTTGTGACTGGACTGCAAACAAACAAAAGGTGGAAAGTATGCATATAAGAGTGGATAAGGAGCGAAATTTAAAAAGAAAGTATGTTCCCAAATATGACAAGACCTCTCAAGTTGATTTGAGTAACTTGTGCAACAAATTTGAGGAGTGCACACCTTTTGAAACTTTCCAATAGTACAATGACATGGGGTGAAATCATGTCCCTTTTCTGACCTCATCAGGTGTGATGATGATCACTGGTATCTCCTTTGATATGACCTTCATCCCTAATCTGTGACTTGACCTTGCCACATAATTCCCCAATTTGTGACATGATTTTAAACTTAGGGACACAAGGACCATTACAAATCTTCAGCATTATGGACTCTTATACCCCTTGATGGTGTATCATGAGATAGACACAACACTTTTTGACTCAACCTATGACTTAAATCTCTATTTACACGCATATTACCTTATTTGATCAATGACTTTATGAAAAACACACTTACTATGACTAATTTAGGAATTCCTTGGTCTTCCCAAGACCAGGGCATGACTCTGAAAACTATGGACAAAACCCTACCTCTAGATATGAAAATCATGGTGCTAATAGATGGCTCCAATGGGGATGTTATCCTCCCTGTGAGGTAGCAAAGAATAGTAGACCATGTGCCTGACCATTGGGCTTTATTTGACTCAAAAAGACTGTAAAACTGAACAACAAATTGTCTGAAAAGACTTGATACAAATCAAATAAACTCAACATAAACTTAGGGCCTTCCCTTCGGGCTTCAAATTTTTATTGATTATTGACTTCAACTGCTTTATCTGAAAAATAAAATGGTTATTTACAATTAAATGGAAAAACTAAAATATTTTCAAGACAAATAGTGTTTGAGAAACATGCCATTCACAGGTCCTCCACCAATGAGATTTCCATTGAGCTCATGTAGCAAGTAAGTCTTGCTCCCATGATATGCAAAAATCTTGAATGGTCCCAACCAAAGGTGATCAAACTTCCCATGCTTTCCTTTATCTTCATTTCTTGCATCCCACTTCAACACTAGATCATCAACCTTAAAATCATCGTCCTTGGTATGTCTGTCAAAGGCTCTTTTCATTTTGTCTTGATGCAATTGTGAGTTTTTGAACATTTGTTCTCTCATCTATTTCACATGGATCAGTTGATTCATCCTTCTTTCAACATCATTTGGTTCAGCTTCTTGTTCTTTCAGCAATTTCATTACTGGAAATCCTAATGAAGTAGGAAAAACTGACTTTGTGCCATATACAATTTGAAAAGGTGATGTGGCAATAGACCTCTTGGTGGTGATCCTATCATCCCACAATGCATAGATAAGTTTCTTGTGCTAAGACTTTTTATTTTCTTGTAGAAGCTTATTAATAAATCTTTTCAAGCTTTTGTTGGATGAGTCAACCAACCCATTACCCCGTGGGTAATAAGTTGTGGAATGACCAAGGGTTTTGTTGTAATATCTGCAAAATTTCTCCATTCTCTTGGACTTGAATGTTGTTGCATTATCATTATTAGTAATGATTCTCAAGTTGTTATAATGTTTTTGGAAATTTTTTTATTCTTGCATCTTTGGTTTCCCGTGGTGGCTATTCTGGGGTTGTTGGCATTTAAAAATTGGTCGCGTGGTCCTTGCTGTGTGTAATTGTTCACTGGAATTATTGAGTAAACATTCCAGTGGAGATTTCTTTGTCATGGTTATGTTTCCGGGTCTAGCCTCTCTGTTGGAATTGGTTATCGCAGTCTACCTAAACTCTGGTCTTTGCAAATACCCCACCTATAGATTGACATTACTAGTCTCTGTGGCTAGTGTACCCACGCCATGTTTCAACCGTGTGGGTTTTTTATGTGAACTACGATGGAAGATTAGAGAATTATGTGCCTTGTCTTGAAAAAACCCTCAATTGTTGGCTTGCTTGATTTAACCTCACTATCATTATTGCCTGGAAAATGTTATATAGTATGAGAACATTGCTACCCGAAAATTGATGAGAGAAATGTTCGTGTTTTTTTGGTTAGGTACGAGTTTTTATTTAGTCGCTCATTATGAAGTGCTGAAAAAAAGGGTTGTCTTCACTTGTTTGTTTTGGAAGTTGCAATCTGTTGTTTGAAGCCCATACAGTCGAGAGAAATGTTGCATATTATTGTTTCTATGGTCGATTATGATAGGGCACCTATGGAATGATTTTATGTGCCATTCAACTGCCAAACTATCTGGTCGAACTGCATGTTGTCTCTACCACTTACTATCTTGAACCCTAAACATTACATTGAAAGCATATTTATTCTAGTTTGAAGTTGATGGGAGCACTGTGCTTGCTCGGTTACTTGGGCATGATTTTGTTTGTTCTCTTTCTTGGTAATTCTGAAAATAGATCTGTACCCATCCATTCATTTGAAGATTTTGTTCAAAATATTGAATGTTATTTTTGGTTCAATCATTATGTTGATTGTTAAAAAAGGGGCACCTGTGTTCGAAAAGTTTAAGGCTCAAATCAAGTGAGAATGTCTGGAATAAATTGCATTGAACAGTGGTTAAATAAATGATGGATATGAATCATTTGTAAACATTGTACGTGTCCTTGTTGGATTTAAGGGATTATTATTGGAGTTGATGTTATGGTCGTATCTCAAAGGCTATTGTTGTTTCTTATAGCGATTATGATGCTATTAGTTATGATTGTCATATAATGATAATGTGGGTACAATGGTTACTATGATTAAATAATTTCGGGCATACAAATTATTGTGTAAATAATTCAGAAGCCAGCAAGAAAATTTTTCAAAGGAGATACCAGTTTGGATTATTGTTTTGGAAAAAGAACACTTGTTAAACTTTGAAATTATGGACATAGATATGTTTTGATTGCATTTAAGGTAGCATTTTTTTTATTTGTTTCACTTGAACAGTATCTATATTGATTCCATATCATTTTATCATTTTGCACTAATTGCATTCCCTTCACAATCCTGATTTCATTGATTACATCCATGTTTTGTAATATAAATTTAAAAGAAAAGTATGTGTGGAAGAAACAAAAAAAATAACATAGCAAGGGTTGGTGACTGATATTTTTATATTTTTATACACAGTTAAAATTGTTTGGTTAATTGTTGAACATTATTTATATACGCATTCTGTATCACTCTACCATTTTTCTCTAACTACACTCCCTCCATATTTCCCATGAACCCTATCACTCCATGTTCACATGGAAATTAATGAATGGTTTGTTATGGATGGATTTACATGTATCTCATGTCAATTTTTTAGCCAAATTTTGATTCATGTAAGCAAAGTGTCATGTATGGTTTATTAAGAGCTTCATTACTGACAAATTGTTGCTATAGAATGAGCTTTTTCAGTAGAGGCAACAATGGTCGAAATAACAGAGACAGGGTAAAATGGAATTGAGACCATAGGAGGCCTAGATTTTCTATCCATTTTGACGTTGATCCTCAAGAATTGAACCAGGTTTTCTAGGATAGGTTCTTTAATTGGGTTGGCCATGGAATAATTCACCCTTGAAAAGAGACCCCCTTTCCAGCCTCCTCAGAATATCCCATGCATTCACGTTCCTCCACATGTGTCCTTGCAGCCTGAAGTCCCCGCAAATGATGGTTGGAAAGAGATCGTCAACCAGCCTATCTCTCACCATCATGGTTGGCCCACTATGTCATTTCCTTTACCACCACCTATTAATCCAAATGCCCATATTTCTCATGTTGTTTTGCCAGTTCAATCTTCACACGCCAGTAAGAGATTGAAAAATGATATTCTCCAACATCTGCAAGACAAGGGAAAAGCAGTTGCCTCCCCTTATTCTCCCTCCATTGATTCCTCGAAATATGTGTCTTCACTCTTGCATTTGAAGGATGAATTCTCCCATGTGATCAACGAGATACATCCCCAAGGGTCCAATCAACCACAGGCTACTTCAAAAAATTCTAAGGGAAACATTAGTGAAAAAAGGAAAATTGCCACACAAAGTGGAAAATATGGTTTTTAAATTATGTTTTATATGATTTCAGTTGATGAGGATAATGCTTAATGGTTTTCAACATTTTTGGATAGCAAGCTCTATTTTTTATATTTTGTGGATAATGTGGATATATATATTCTTTTTTGGATATGATGTAAATTATTTATGATATTTAAATATCCAGTTTGAAAGATAGTCAAGGGAGTTACAAGGGTGGCATATGGTTAAAATGATTATCTTTTGCGTGTTATATTTCATGATTTAAAAGGAAGAAATGACGGGAGTCACAAGGGGTCCCACCTACCTAGTTATTATTAATTAAGACCCTTAACTATATTATTATTATTTCTTTTACCTAAACTAATTAGTTAAGTTAAATCAACTTAACTAAATAAAGTAGTTGAACTACTTCAACTTATTTGGAAAGAATAAAAGTTGAATGAGAAGAAGAGAATAGAAGGAGAAAGCAAGAATAAGGTTTTCTATTTAGTTTCATGAGATAGTTTTATTTTTAATTCATTTCTGAGTTTATTCAAAACCTAATTCTCTTTTTGAAAACAAGGTCTTATTGTGAAAAACAATGTTCAAGATTGAACCACACTTTTCAGACACTTGTTTTAGAGGTGTTGACCCATCCTTGATAGTTTGTGTATTCTTGTCTATTTGTGAATTTAGTTTCATGGCTGATAAAGGATATCTTGCAGATTCAAAATGGAACCAGTTTGTGACAAGTTGATCCAGATTATTAATTTCAATTTTACTTTAATGTCAGAGTCTTTTTG
Source organism: Picea glauca (assembly GCA_000966675.3). Classification (NCBI taxonomy): domain Eukaryota; kingdom Viridiplantae; phylum Streptophyta; class Pinopsida; order Pinales; family Pinaceae; genus Picea; species Picea glauca. The sequence goes on from JZKD02S2346455.1 coordinate 28,497, forward strand.
TATGGTGTTCATCGGGTATCTCTAGATCAGACTTTGGTCCATGCCCTCGCAGGGGTGTTGTAAAGAGAAAGCACTTTTGATGTATCAGAATGAAATAATCATATTGTTATTGTCTCATATATGTGTATTCGTGACTTGGTTACTTTTCACTTTTTCATCTCCATGTTTACTTAATCGCAAATCTGTGTACATTCCAGAAGTTTTTATTTTATTTTATTTTGCAACATATTTAAACTATAAATCAGCCTCGGTCCTTGTAATTAATACTAGCGAATTGGGAGAATATTTTGAAGCTATAAAACCCCGGGTGATATTCCCAACTATCTTGTCCTAGCCATGCAAGATCTGAAAATGATTGAGTAAGGTAATTCATACCTTTTCCTCAACATTTATTTGGTGACCATACTAGGGAGATCTTCCATATCTCTCTGGTTGATTGTATTAATAATTATCTTTGAATATTTTCGCTTTTCTTTTGATTCTTTGACTGTTTTCTTTTCCTCATGACATTACGTGCTACAAGGAAGCCCAATAATGAACATGGTCTTAAAGACCAAACCAGTATTGCCTTAACTATATTCAATACCATCTTAGAAATCGTTAATACCCGGGTTGAGCTTTAACACTCGTGGGAAGTAATTGAACAAGACATAAGTATTTGTGAACATTGGGAGGCCAGGCAAAGGCAGCCTAGAAATCAGTCGTAGCTCTCTTTTCCCTAAATTTGATCTTCTTTTTCATGTCCTCAAATCCTCACATCTCTAGGAGAAGAAGAGGATTGTCTCCTTAAATCACTCCTATCATTGAAATAGGAAAAAAGAAAGTTATTATGTCAACCCAACAAGGTACTCTAAGGAGAAATTTTTTTGATTTGGCTAGTTCACCTTTCTCACCCTCACCCATCATTTACAAAATGGCATTTGCAGGTGGCTTTGGTGGTACTGGAGGTGCCTCATCATCTCAACCTTCAGCCTCATCAGTAATTGGTAGTTTGTATATCCATCAGGTTCATGTCCAATATACTACCAACCCTGCCAAGATCATCAAGAAGTATGGGCTTTTCTAATTTGAGGAAGACGCTACTACCACCCTGTGGCACATATCCCCTCCCTTGAACCTAGCGCCTGCTACTCGTCCTTTACCAAAATTTAAAGAGCATCTACCTAGGTTTTCCAGAAATAATACCATCACTACAAACGAACACTTGGTAGCTTTCTCTAATGCTTGTCACAATATAGGAGCTAATGATAATGATACTTGCATGCACCTATTTGTTAACTTTCTTGAAGGGAAAGCAGTGGTAGATTTTTTTTATCTCCCTCCCAAGATTATTTCCATTTGGGAAGAGTTAGTTTACTAGTTCAAGTCCACTTATGGGCAGTCTAAGAGCCCAGCCAAACAATTACGGGAATATAATAACATTACATACAAGGACAGTGAGACTATTAAGTCTTTCAACCTTCGTTTCACCAAGTTTTATAATCAAATTACCGAACTTATTCGCCCCCAAAACCAAGTTGCCTTTATGCATTACTATAATGCTCTACCTTCCCCTTATCGGCATAGGCTTGAAGAAAAATATATTGATAACCTTGGTTCTACCTTGCATACTTGCCTAGAATATGAAGAACATCTAGAAAGAACAGGTCTCCCCAAGGGGGACTCGGTTAAACAAACAGACATGTATGCCTTCCTACAACTTGTACAGGATATGAACAATCGAATGGTAGCATATGAGAGAAAGAGAAATTTCCTTCACTTACTCCTAGGGCATCATCTTCTTCCTCACCACCTTTTAGTAATACCAATGAAAACAAATTTCATCCCAAATCCATCATGAATCACAGTTGGTGTAAATTTTGCAAGGAAAATCATGAGGAAAGTAATTGTGAGGTAAAGAATGTTGGACAACTAAGAGGGGGGCGTGAATCAGTTGTTACTATGATTAAACAATTATGCCCATTTTAAACTCTTTACAGAGCACTCAATGATGATCACAATAATGCAGGGAGGTAATCAATAGAATATTAAACATCAATCACACACATGAAATATACAGAGACAGATATTTCCCAAGGAAAACCATAAAGGGAAAAAACTCTTCTTCTTGATATGATAAGTAATCTTTATTTTTTGTACATTATCATTCTTGGGAGCTCCAAAGCCTCTTTATTTTTTGTTTTACAAGATGCAACTTGTTGAGAGCACCAACTCTCTAGTTTCTCTAGCACCCACTAGAAGGAAGCACCAACTCCCTCAGTGTTCCAGCACCAAATGAATGGAAGAACCAACTCCCTCAGTGTTCCAGCACCAATTGGCTGGAAGAACCAACTTCCCGTTACAAAGGAACCAACCAGTATAAAAGAGAACAATAGTTCTCCCTTGCACAACCCTACCACCCTGGTTTTTCTGGTTGCAACCAGATGGAAGCTACAACTCCCTATGTTCAAGCACCTACTTGAAACTCTGAGGACAACAGTCCTCCCTAGAACCTCCCTACCACCCTGAATATAAATCTTTTCTTTTTATAAATTTATCACAGTGATATAGTATTTATCAATGGCTTACCAGTCTCATCATTGTTCTGCTACACTACTCTACTCTGTCTGCATCAGTGTCTTCCTGTGTTGAGATTCAACAAGAAGATCCTAGTGAAAATTATGCACCTACACTATGATTGAGCCTTTGGCTATTTTTAGGTGGAAGTCTATTTTTAGATGATGAGAAAATTATATTTATAGATGATGTTTATTTATAGATGGTGAGCGAATCATATTTATAGATGATGTCTAATTATATATGGTGAGCGAATTCTATTTATAGATGTATGTCGACTATTATTATCCCTTAATAATAATTGGACAATAAATATTAATCTATTCTCAATGAG
>JZKD02S2346477.1:4721-31385 GCA_000966675.3 Picea glauca
CTGGGGACATGCACTGAAAAAAAAACGATCAAGAACAACCTGCTTTGATACCACTGATCCAGATTATTTTCAGCACGAAATGAGAGCGAAGATATAATAAAGAAATGCGGAGAGATATCAGAAATATTCAATAATATAAAAGAAATGTATCAGAGATGCAACCATAACCACATATATACAGTAATACACGATTTCTATTAATGAAAGAAATGTACAGAGACTGTAAAAATACATAGTGAAAGACTCGCTAGAATGGTGGCAGCTTATCTCTAAGAAGAGATGTGACGGCTACTCGCATTCGCAAAAAGATGATTACAATGAGGCTCTGAAGGCTTTTTTACAATAAGAAAGAATGCCAAACACCATAAACATCCAAAAACCTAACCCTAGGAGATGAATCGCCAAAAGTCATGTGGGCCCCGTTTGGGTAAGTGAGTACATCAACTTCCCGGGGTCGTAACTTTTGCATACGTTCTCCGTTTTAGGCGTGTGATAGCTCGTTGGAAATGTATCATCGAGGAGATTCATTTTGGGGGCTAACAGATGATTTTTCCTATTGGTGAGAATCTTGATCTCGAAAAACCTTCATTTGGGCCCTCAAAATGGCCCCAAAAGTTTAAAACTGCTAAAAATAGTAAATTTTCAAAATTCCCAGAAAATTGTTTTGAGCCAGCTGGAAAAGGTGGGTGGCCATCGATATCCCCCTAGATCAATCCTCCCTCCTTAGGAAGAAATGGTCTCCATTGCATTGTGTTCCTGGGGGAGAGGGAAAAACGTTTGTTGAATCTGCATCTTGGTGAGCTGCTTGCCTTGCTGGAGACGTCACGCTGCTCAGTTTGTGGAACTCTGTCACGAACTTGTTGAGGCTGAGGCTGTTCAACAATTCGGGCTACATGAGAGGACGGTGTGCAAAAGGAATCTTTGTGCTTTGTTGCAACCTTGTGGACCTGCTACTGTTGGATAGAAGGTGCCTGGGGCGAGGTTGTAGTGGTTCCAATGTCCTTCTGTTCCCCTTTTGAACATATTGTGAAGAAGCTGAATTTTGTAGTATGAGATACTACCTTGTGGCACTTTTTTGGTGGAATAGTAGTCGGAACTAACTCTGGTATTCTATAGAGATGACCCCCCAAAGAAACAATGACACTGCGGGGTTGAGACTCATAAACAGCGTGGCGCTTCCACATATATGGTTGGACTAAGAGAACATCACAGACATCTAGTGGGGCAACATCACATAATACCTCATCCTTGAAGGGTTGGATACCGTATGACAATCGACACTGCTGGCTGACACGAAGATCTCGTCCTTGGTGAAGCCACCCAATGTTGTATGGATGCGGGTGTGGTGTTGTCGACAATCCCAACTGTTTGATGACCTATGTTGAGATGAGGTTCTTCTGGCTTCCGCTATCAACAATAAAATGCAGCGGGGTCCCCTTCACCCACATCTGTGAATGAAAAAGACGCTCCCTCTCTTCTAGATCTGTTGGTTCTTCTAGTTGAATTGTTGCAGTCGCGACAATAGCATTGGGGTCCGCATTAATGATCTGTCCTTTACCATTATTTTAAGAATCAGATTCTGAATCAGGGTTCGACTCTTTGTCTTTGATCTCGGCCACCAATGACTGTTTTGAGCGACATTCATCAGTGTTGTGCCATGGGCTTTTGTGGAACTCACACCATTTTCCAGTGTCCTTCTTTATCTTCCCGTGACCCTTCTTTTTCTATGTCTTGGACTGGTATTCGGGAGACTATTTGTTAGGACCATCTTTGTCATACTTTGGTTGTTGCAGATTTGCAGACCCGAACTCCCTTTTGTTCTGGTGCTTAAATTTCTGCTCAATTTTAACAACATATCGATAAGCAGCAGCGAGTGATGAGATGTCCAGAAAATCCATTTACGTCTGGATGTATCTGTGTAGAGCCCCACGATATTTCAGAACCAAATGTCGCTCAAAGTCTTTGATACCCAACTTGGTGCACAAGGTATGGAAGGTATTGTTGAACTCCAGAACTGCTTGGCCCCTCTCTTGCCGCAGTGTGGTCCATCTCATGTACTGGTCCTCATAGTTGCCAACAGGGTAATACTGTTCCTTTACCGCATCCACAAAAAAATCTCAAGTGGGATCGACCCCATATATTCCAGATTCCTCTGTGGAACTTTGATCCCAGTAAGTTTCCCACCAATGTTTGACATGAGGGAGAGCTTTAATGAGTGCGAAGGTGATCTTTTCTTTGTCGAAAAAATTGTGAACAGAGAAATAACCATCTAGCAGAGTTAACCATTTTTCTAGGGCTTCTGCATCTATCTGTCCTTCAAATACAGGAATATCAAAATTAACTAGTACCTTGAAAGGTTATTTTCCTCCTAAGTGGTCGCTTGATGAAGATGCGCCTGATGCTATCGGCAGGCGTTGAAGGATGTGGGCAAAATTCTCCATCATTTCGTCCCTCTATCACGTGAGAGCTTGCTCAAGCAACAGATTGATAGGATCGTCTGCTCCATCGTTTTTATTTTCTTCTGCCATTGAGGGTTTCTTGGGTGTGCGAGAACGATTATCTTCAAGAGAGACAAGATTGAGACCCAACTTGCTATACTCGTACCTCGTTGGGGACATGCACTGAAAAAAAAGACGATCAAGAACAACCTGCTCTGATACCACTAATCCGGATTATTTACGCCACAAAATGAGAACGGAGATATAATAAAGAAATGCGGAGATATATCGAAGATATTCAATAATATAAAAGAAATGTATCATAGATGCAACCATAAACACAGATATACAGTAATACACAATTTCTATTAATGAAAGACATGTACAGAGACTGTAAAAATACAGAGTGAAAGACTCGCTAGAATGGTGGCAGCTTATCTATGAGAAGAGATGTGACGGCTACTCGCATTCGCAAGAAGATGATTAGAATGAGGCTTTGAAGGCCTTTTTACAATAAGCAGGAATGCCAAAAACCCTAGACATAAAAAAACCTAACCCTAGGAGATGAAGCGCCAAAAGTCATGTGGGCCCCGTTTGGGTAAGTGAGTACATCAACTTCCCGACGTTGTAACTTTTGCATACGATCTCTGTTTTAGGCATGTGATAGCTTGCTGGAAAGGTATCATCGAGGAGATTCATTTTTGGGGCTCAATGATGCCTTTGGATTTCGTTGAGAAACTCAATCTCGAAAAACCTTCATTTGGGCCCTTAAAATGGTCCCGAAAGTTAAAAACTGCTAAAAATAGTAAATTGCCAAATTTGTCAGAAAACTGTTTTGAGCCAGCTGGAAAAGGTGGGTGGCCATCGATATCCACCTGGATCAATCCTCCCTCTTTAGGAAGAAATGGTCTCCATTGTGTTGAGTTCTAGGGGAGAGGGAAAAATGTTCGTTGAATCTGCATCTTGGTGAGCTGCTTGACTTGTTGGAGACGTCGCGCTGCTCAGTTTGTGGAAGTTTTTCACGAACCTGTTGAGGTTGAGGCTCTTCAACAAGTCGGGCTACATGAGAGGATGGTGTGCAGAAGGAATCTTTGCGCTTTGCTGCAACCTTGTCGATCTGCTCCTGTTGGATAGAAGGTGCCTAGGGCGAGGTTGTAGTGATTCCAATGTCCTTCTGTTCCCCTTTTGAACAGATTATGAAGAAGCTGAATTTTGCAGTATGAGATACTACCTTATGACACTTTTTTGGTGGAACAGTAGTCGGAACTACCTCTGGTATTCTATAGAGATGACCCCCCAAAGTAACAATGACACTGTGGGGTCGAGACTCATAAACAACATGGCGCTTCCACATATATGGTTGGCCCAAGAGAAAATCACAGACATCCAGTGGGGCAACATCACATAATACCTCATCCTTGAAGGGTTGGATACCGTATGACAATCGACACTGCTGGCTGACACGAATATCTCGTCCTTGGCGAAGCCACCTAATTTTGTATAGATGCGGGTGTGGTGTTGTCGACAATCCCAACTGTTTGATGACCTCTGCTGAGATGAGGTTCTTCTGGCTTCCGCTATCAACAATAAAATGCAGCGGGGTGCCCTTCACCCACATCTCTGAATGAAAAAGGTGCTCCCTCTCTTCAAGATCTGTTGGTTCTTCTGGTTGAATTGTTGCGGTCGCGACAATAGCAGTGGTGTCCGCGTCAATGATCTGTCCTTTACCATTATTTTCAGAATCAGATTTTGAATCAGGGTTCAACTCTTTGTCTTTGATCTCGGCCACAAATGACTCTTTTGAGCGACATTCATCGGTGTTGTGCCAGGTGGTTTTGTGGAACTCACACCATTTTTCAGTGTCCTTCTTTATCTTCCTGTGACCCTTCTTTTCCTATTTCTTGGACTGGTTTTCGGTAGACTGTTTGTTGGGACGATCTTTGTCATACTTTAGTTGTTTCAGATTTGCAGACTTGAACTCCCGTTTGTTCTGGTGCTTAAATTTCTACTCAATTTTAACAACATATTGATAAGCAACACCGAGTGATGAGATGTCCAAAAAATCCATTTCAGTCCGGATGTATCGGTGTAGAGCCCCACAGTATTTCAGAACCAAATGTCGCTCAGAGTCTTTGATACAGAGCTTGGTGCGCAAGGTATGGAAGGTATTGGTGAACTCCGAAACTTCTTGGCCCCCCTCTTGTCGTAGTGTGGTCCATCTCATGTACTGGTCCTCACAATTGCCAACAAGGTAATATTGTTCCTTTACCGCATACACAAAAAAATCCCAAGTGGGATCGGCCCCATATATTCCAGACTCCTCTGTGGAACTTTGGTCCCAGTAAGTTTCTCACCAATGTTTGACATGAGGGAGAGCTTTAATGAGTGTTAAGGTAATCTTTTCTTTGTCGAAAAAATTGTGAACAGAGAAATAACCTTCTAGCAGAGTTAACCATTTTTCTAGGGCTTCTGCATCTATTTGTTATTCAAATACATGAATATCAAAATTAACTTGTACCTTGAAAGGCAAGGTGCCTCCAAAGTGGTCGCTTGATGAAGATGCACCTGATGCTATCGACAGGCGTTGAAGGATGTGGCCAAAATTCTCCATCATTTTGTCCCTCTGTCACGTGAGAGCTTGCTCAAGCAACAGATTGATAGGATCATCTGCTTCATCATTTTTCTTTTCTTCTGCCATTGAGGGTTTCTTTGGTGTGCAAGAGTGATTGTGTTCAAGAGAGACAAGCTCGAGACCCAACTTGCTATACTCAGGCCTCGTCGGGGACATGCACTGAAAGAAAAACGATCAAGAGCAACCTGCTCTGATACCACTAATTCAGATTATTTTAGGCACAAAATGAGAGCGGAGATATAATAAAGAAATGCGGAGAGATATCAAAGATATTCAATAATATAAAAGAAATGTATCATAGATGCAACCATAAACACAGATATACAGTAATACACGATTTCTATTAATGAAAGAAATGTACAGAGACTGTAAAAATTCAGAGTGAAAGACTCGCTAGAATGGTGGCAGCTTATCTTTGAGAAGAGATGTGACGGCTACTCGCATTTGAAAGAAGATGATTACAATGAGCCTTTGAAGGCCTTTTTACAATAAGCAGGAATGCCAAAAACCCTAGACATCCAAAAACCTAACCGTAGGAGATGAAGCGCCAAAAGTCATGTGGGCCCCATTTGGGTAAGTGAGTACATCAGCTTCCCGGTGTCGTAACTTTTGCATACGATCTCCATTTCAGGCGTGTGATGGCTCGTTGGAAAGGTATCTTCGAAGAGATTCATTTTGGCTATCATTGAGAAACTTGATCTCGAAAAAAATTCATTTGGGCCCTCAAAATGGCCCTCGGAAGTTAAAAACTGCTAAAAATAGTAAATTGCCAAAATTGCCAGAAAACCGTTTTGAGCCAGCCGGAAAAGGTGGGTGGCCACCGATATATACCTAGATCAATCATTCCTCCTTCGGAAGAATTGGTCTCCATTGTGTTGAGTTCTCGGGGGAGAGGGAAACGTGTTTGTGTAATCTACATCTTGGTGAGCTGTTTGCCTTGTTGGAGACGTCGCGCTACTCAGTTTGTGGAAGTCTGTCACGAACCTGTTGAGGCTGAGGCTATTCAACAAGTCGGGCTACATGAGAGGACTGTGTGCAGAAGGAATCTTTGCGCTTTGCTGCAACCTTGTCGACCTGCTCCTGTTGGATAGAAGGTGCCTGGGGCGAGGTTGTAGTGGTTCCAATGTCCTTTTGTTCCCCTTTTGAATAGATTGTGAAGAAGCTGAATTTTGCAGTATGAGATACTACCTTGCGACACTTTTTTGGTGGAACAGTAGTCGGAACTACCTCTGGTATTCTATAGAGATGACCCCCCAAAGTAACAATGACACTGTGGGGTCGAGACTCATAAACAACATGGTGCTTCCACATATATGGTTGGCCCAAGAGAACATCACATACATCCAGTGGGGCAACATCACATAATACCTCATCCTTGAAGGGCTGGATACCGTATGACAATCGACACTGCTGGCTGACACGAAGATCTTGTCCTTGGCGAAGCCACCCGATGTTGTATGGTTGTGGGTGTGGTGTTGTCGACAATCCCAACTGTTTGACGACCTCTACTGAGATTAGGTTCTTCTGGCTTCCGCTATCAACAATAAAATGTAGCGGGGTCCCCTTCACCCACATTTGTGAATGAAAAAGGTGCTCCCCCTCTTCAGGATCTTTTGGTTCTTCTGGTTGAATTGCTGCGGTCGTGACAATAGAAGTGGGGTCTGCGTCACTGATCTGTCCTTTACCATTATTTTCAGAATTAGATTTTGAATTAGGGTTCGACTCTTTGTCTTTGATCTCGGCTACCAATGACTGTTTTGAGCGACATTCATTGGTGTTGTGCCAGGGGCTTTTGTGGAACTCACACCTTTTTTCGGTGTCCTTCTTTGTCTTCCTGTGACCCTTCTTTTCCTGTGTCTTGGACTGGTTTTTGGGAGACTGTTTGTTAGGAATGTCTTTGTCATACTTTGGTTGTTGTGAATTTGTAGACCCGAACTCTCGTTTGTTCTAATGCTCAAATTTCTACTCAATTTTAACAGCATATCGATAAGCAACACCAAGTGATGAGATGTCTAGAAAATCCATTTCAGTCTGGATGTATTGGTGTAGAGCCCCATGATATTTCAGAACCAAATGTCGCTTGAAGTCTTTGATACTTAGCTTGGTGTGCAAGGTATGGAAGGTATTGGTGAACTTCGAAACTGCTTGGCCCCGCTCTTGCCACAGTGTGGTCCATCTCATGTATTGGTCCTCATAGTTGCCAACAGGGTAATACTGTTCCTTTACCGCATCCACAAAAAAATTCCAAGTGGGATCGACCCCATATATTCCAGACTCCTCTATGGAACTTTGCTCCCAGTAAGTTTCCCACCAATGTTTGACATGAGGGAGAGATTTAATGAGTGCGAAGGTGATCTTTTCTTTGTCTGAAAAATTGTGAACAGAGAAATAACTTTCTAGCAGAGTTAACCATTTTTCTAGGGCTTCTGCATCTATCTGTCCTTCAAATACAGGAATATCAAAATTAACTTGTACCTTGAAAGGTGAGGTGCCTCTAAAGTGGCCGCTTGATGAAGATGCACCTGATGCTATTGGTAGGCGTTGAAGGATGTGGGCAAAATTCTCCATCATTTTGTCCCTCTGTCGTGTGAGAGCTTGCTCAAGCAACAGATTGATATGATCGTCTGCTCCGTCGTTTTTCTTTTCTTCTGCCATTGAGGGTTTCTTGGGTGTGCGAGAGTGATTGTCTTCAAGAGAGACAAGTTCGAGACCCAACTTGCTATACTCAGATCTCGTCACGCACATGCACTGAAAAAAAACTGATCAAGAACAACCTGCTCTGATACCACTAATCCGGATTATATAATAAAGAAATGCGGAGATATAATAAAGAAATGCGGAGAGATATCGAAGATATTAAATAATATAAAAGAAATGTATCAGAGATGCAACCATAAACACAGATATACAGTAATACACGATTTCTATTAATGAAAGAAATGTACAGAGACTGTAAAAATACAGAGTGAAAGACTCGCTAGAATGGTGACAACTTATCTCTGAGAAGAGATGTGACGGCTACTCGCATTCGCAAGAAGATGATTATAATGAGGCTCTAAAGGCCTTTTTACAATAAGCAGGAATGCCAAAAACCCTAGACATCCAAAAACCTAACCCTAGGAGATGAAGCGCCAAAAGTCATGTGGGCCCCGTTTGGGTATGTGAGTACATCAACTTCCCGGGGTCGTAACTTTTGCATACGATCTCCATTTTAGGTGTGTGATAGCTCGTTGGAAAGGTATCTTCGAGGAGATTCACTTTGGGGGATCAATGATGCCTTAAATTATCATTGAGAACCTCGATCTCGAAAATCCTTTATTTGGGCCCTCAAAATGGCCTTGGAAGTTAAAAACTGCTAAAAATAGCGAATTGCCGAAATTGCCAGAAAACTGTTTTGAGCCAGCCGAAAAAGGTGGGTGGCCACCGATATCCACCTTGATCGAAGATACACGTTTTATCTTTGTTATCCAGCTTACTCCTATTTTCCTTTGGAGCGTGTACATAAGCATCACAACCAAGCACTCTGAGATGTTCAAGAGAGGGTTTCTTACCAGTCCATACCTCGTGTGGAGTTTTATCATCCAACATTAATGAGGGTGATCGATTGACCAGGTAACATGTTGAACCCACTGCCTCTGCCTAGAATTCATGTCCTAACTCGGTACCACTAAGCATTCTCCTTTCTTTTTCCATCAGTGTCATGTTCATCCTTTCTGCAACTCCATTCTGTTGAGGTGTGTATGGAGTAGTCTTCTGTCTTGCTATACCACACTTCTTACAGAATTCTTCGAACTCATTTCCATAGAATTCTCCACCATTATCTGTCCTCAATACCTTTATTTTCTTCTCTGTCTGATTTTCTACCAGAGCCTTAAACTCTTTAAATTTATCAAATACCTCATATTTCTTTCTAAGAAAATAAATCCATGTTTTCCTTGAGAACTAATCTACGAATGAAACATAATACACAGATTTGCCTAGTGATGAAACAGGCACAAGTCCAAACACATCATTGTGTATCAACTCTAAGATCCCATTTTCTCTTGTAGCACCAGATGGGAATCTTACTCGATTCTTTTTACCATATATGCAATGTTCACATAAATCAAAATCCAGAGTGCAATTAGGCGTACCTCCAACCACACCTTTACCATGTAGTGTTCAAAGGCCCTTTTCTCCAATATGCCCCAATCTTTTATGCCATATCATGGTCTTCTTTCCAGGGACAACATCGGTCTTGTCTTCTTTATTTATCTACTCAGGGACAACATAATTGTTACACCCATTAGTTTAAGTTCTTCCCAACAACTTGTACAGAGTTCCACACTAAACTCCCTTCATCAACACCATTGCTCCTCGTACCATCTTGCAAGTTCCCTTTCCCAATACAGTATCCACAACTGCATCATCCAACTTGCTTACATATATTACGCTCCAGGCTAGTTTTGGAATGTCCAGAACCCCGAGGAGAGTTCTAATCCTTCCATATTTTAGAAACAACTTAACCCTTCCACGTCCCATGATTTTGGTTGTCGAGTCATCTCCTAGGAGTACATCACCACCATCGTATTTTTCATACTCACAGAACCACTCCATGTGAGGATTCATATGATACGATGCACCTGATTTGATCAACCATACACCATGGTCTGCATGTGTACATGTAGATGCTAAGTAAACATCACCTCCTTCTTCAGTGGAGGTTTTTGCCTATGTGGAAGAGGTATTATCATATCCCTTTGGTTTATCAACCTTCTTAGACATGCATTCTTTCTTATAATGTCCTACTTTACCACACTTCCAAAAATATTTTTTTGGAGACTTAGATCTACCTATAGATTTAGATCTCCCCCCCGAAGACTTACCAGGATTCCTGTCCTGGGTACGATCTCTACAAATAAAGTGCCCTGACCATCCATGCTTTTCCGCCTCATCTCTTCAAATAACAAGGATGCAACTACATCCTCATACTTCAATGTAGATTGAGTGGTACTACCAATTTCTACAACCAGATTATCCCAAGAGTCTGGCAAAGAACATAACAAAGTAATACACTTATTTTCTTCTGCAATCGTAATATTAACAGAGACAAGTTGACTTACCAGAGTATTGAAGGCATTTATATGTTCTGCCACAGAATCTCCATCTTCCATCCTAAGATGATACAACTTCTTTCAAAGAAACAACTTGTTTACCAAGTACTTTGATTGATACAAATTCCCTAACTTATCCCATAGTTCCTTGGCTGTAGATTCTCCCAAGACATTCAACAACATCGAATCTTCCAGGCAGAGTCGAATAGTACTCCTTGCTCTTCTATCCAACTTCTCTCAATATTCCTTCGACATATCAATAGGTTGTGTACTTGTGGTTTGTGTACTAGTAGGTTGTGTACCAATAAACTGTGTGCCAGTAGACTGCGTACCAGTAGGTTGTGTACTAGGATCCACTGCGACCCATTATTCTTTGTCTACAAGAAGGTCCTCCATATTGAGCTTCCATAGCTCAATTTTTTTACCGTTGAACTTCTCTATCTCAATTTTAGAAGAGCTCGTCATTCCTATTTCTACACTCGAATCACCACTGCAAAATCTCCCACTGAACCCAAGTTTATCAAAGGCCCAAGATAAACTTGATCTAACATGACCGAGCCAAAACCTCAACAAAAAAGGTGTCCCCCTGAAGAAAAAAATGAGCTATGATACCACATGTAAGTTTTAAACCTGTGAAGTAAATCAATGCTTACATATTCTTAAGCAAAACATAAATTAATCAATGGCTCATACACATAGTACATCGAGATTTACGTGGGTAACCCTTAACTGGGAGAAAACCAACCATCCTTGGTGTCGCACCTTTCAACTCTTCATTGTCTTAATTTCACCATTCACAATACAATATATACAATATTTTAGGTATTCCGTAGCTACCAAAAGACTAATCCCTTAATCCAAGATTAATTTAGAAGGAAGTTGGGATCGTCAGACACAGTTGTCGAATCTGACGCGCCCACACACACACTTGCAAAGAATATAGCACATACCCAACACCTTTGATTTATTTCTGCGCAGATGTGGGGACTTCGTTCAATTGGGAAAACATATTGTCTGAGAATCTCACTGGTCCAGAATCGGATCTAGGAGGCTTCCTAGGTCTAGAAAAGGCTAAAAAATGAAATTTCTTGGAATCGAATGAAACCAATTCCATTGCGGTCGGCTCGTCGCGCTGATTCTGGCCATATATTTACTTTCTTAAATGGACGTTGTATGTGAGAGTTATCACACTCTGATCATTTTCCCAAACAACAAAAAAGTCAACAGGTAAACTGGCAAAAGTCAATGTTGATGTCAGCATGACGTCCTGCTGACATCAACAAAGTGACATGTGGCATCACGACAGCAGGGTGGTTGGGCAGTGACAGGACCAATACAACATTGACAAGTGGCACATGGTGGACCAATACAGTACTAACACGTGGCATATGGTTGGTCAAATGTGGTGGTGCCACGTGGCCCAGGCATGGGCAACCACGTGGCACCTAGTCATCAGTTGTGTGGCATGTTTAAAAAAATGTGTTTGGGGGTCTGTGGGTTTTGAACCCATGACCTATGGTCAAGCCAAAGCTTTGAGAATGGACAAACCACCAATGCGCCATGATATTGCTTGTTTAAACAAACCCAGTTTATTGTAATAACCTGTAATGTATTAAAGTATGGCACGAAGGGGGATGGGGCTAAGCTACAACCCGTGGTCTCTTAGCATAGCACACAACCGGAGCCTTATCCATTTGAAATGCGTGCGAGGGCTACTTGTTCTATACCTTGGTCCCATGTATCTACCACGAATCTAAGAGTTTGCAAGATCTTAGGGCCAGCGGGCAGCCCTTTGGGCTGGCACTTGGCCATATTAAGATGACATATGACCATTAATAGGGGGCCACACACCATTCTAGGGGGCTAGGACCTTTTTTGTTGCATAAAGTGGGTTTTTAACTATACAATATGGATTTTATTTATTTGTATGCTTGTTAATGGAGGATTTGGCCTATTTTTGGGAGATATTGGGCTCTTTTTGAGCCCAGATTTTGGGAGGAAGTTGGGGAAGGATAACCAACTTCAGATCTATAAAAACCAAGCCTGTTTGAGGCTGTGGAGGACAGTCAAAGAAGAGTTATGCTAAAGCAAAGCCAAGACAAATCCATTTTTATGCAGGGAATCTGTTGATGAGGAGACCTTTGCGGGCCATTTCCGGGAGCTACACTCAGTATTTTTTAGTGCCGCCAGTTGTGTTGGATTTATGAGGTCAAGCAAAACACAGTGAGACTAGTATGAGATCAATTGATGTACTTTTTATGTACCTTGCAAGCATTGAAGAATTAATAAAGAAGCCTCCCCCACTGAGACAAAGGCCCAGAGACGTAGGCAATTTTGTGCCAAACTCCATTATCACTTCTCTTGTTATGGTTTGTTGTTCTTATTGCTTCAGTTTAGATTTTTATATTGTCTTATGGCTGCTGTGTTTCTTCATTAAATTCATCCTTTTTCATTCAGCTTCATAAATGGTTAATTAACACATGCAATTAATAACTCAACCACAGTCATTAAAATATCTTTTCGGATCAAGTGGTATCAGAGTTAGTTGACGTTTGGATTTGAGTTTTGCATGTTAACCAGGGAAAAGCTACAACATGGTGAAGGTGAGCTTGTTGCAAAGAACCCATTAATTGGATTGAGAAAGAGAGCTTCTCACAACGAGAAGATGGCATCGGAAGAGGGACTCTCTCTTGATGAGAAAGAGTTTCAAAAAACTTTCCTTGCTATGTCGGAGATGGTAAAAGTTTTGTACGAGGATTACTTGGAACGAAAGAGACCAGTTGTTGGGAAATATTCAAAGGTAAAAAGTGAAGAGGAAGAGGATCCTCCTCAAATTCCTCCTTCACCTCCATCATCACCTCCTTCTTCTCCAAGTTCAAGTTCTAAATCTAATGCAAAGAAAAATGTTCATAAGCATAAGAATGAAATGCCATTGTTAAAACTTGATGTTAAATTTGACTTACCCATATATGATGGTGAAGTTAATGCAGAGAGACTTGACAATTGGGTCAGGCAGATGGAGGTTTATTGCAGTGTGCAACAGATCAAGGATGAGGCCACATAAATCAAGTTGGCATCTTTGAGACTTGCAGGGACAACTCTCATCTGGTGGGAAAGCAAGTTGCAAAATGGAACGCAACAAGTGGGTAATGTATTTCCATCATGACAAAGTTTCATTTCTGCACTTAGGAAACAATTCTATCCTTTGGGTTATAAAGAAAAAACATTAATGGAATGGCAATCTTTAAAACTAAGAAAAGGACAAACAGTGAAAGAGTATACAGATGGCTTTCGAAAAATGGCATTGATGTTAGATATCCCTTTACATACATAGGAAACCCTTATGAAGTATATAGGAGGTTTACTTGCACATATTAGAAATACTGTATTCATGTTTGGACCCACTTACCTTGATGAGGTTTCTTTTCAAACGACATACATTGAAGTAGGGAAAATAGGTGTATCAGGGGAATCGTCTTCAAGGAAAGAGGACAAGAGGAAGTGGACATGCAAAAAGGAAAATGCAGTGGTGAGAAAGGAAGAGAAGCCCTCTTGCAAGCATTGCAAGAAAGAGGGGCATGATGAAGACATATGTTGGCAGTTGCATCCCAAGAAGAGGCCAAAGTGGTTGAAGGAAAAGAAGGGAAGGCAAACAGTGGCAGTGACAACAAGACCCACAAACTTGGGATTGGATTCGGGTGACGAAACTAAGGTCTCATTGGTTGGTATGTCAGGTAAAATTGGTGAAGGAATTGATTGTAGAAGTAACTTGTTTCATATAAGGACCATCATGCGACACACTAAGATAGACACATTAATCGACAGTGGATCTCAAGCTAATCTAATCTCAGAAGAATTGGTTAAGCAATTGGGGTTAAAAACACAAGTACATCATAAGCCTTACTAACTTAAATGGATAAGCAATCATCATCAAATGCACATAACAAAGCAATGCACAATCAAATTTGCAATTTCATCTAAGTATGTGAACGAGGTAACATGTGATGTTGTTCCATTAAGTGAATGTGGAATGGTCTTAGGTAGTCCATACTTATATGATCTTAAGGCACTCTTCTACAGGACAAAGAATCAATATCAATTAACCAAAGCAGGTCAAGATTATGTGGTTCATGCTCATCATGTTAAGGCAAATAAAACACTTCAAACAATGGAACAATTAAAGAAGGTAGTTCAAACAATAAACAAACCAATAATTGTTTCAAATGAAGTAAACAATCTTAAGAAAGAACATGACATGATTGTTGAATGGAAAATCAATCATAGTTTGCTTCAAGATAAGCTCATGTCGTGCAAATATTACAAGTATATTAGCTCATTTGCAGTCGTATTATTGATGCTATCATTAGTAATGTTGTCTACATGGATGACAGTGGCTTCAATGAAATGTGACAGAATTCAAATGACTAACAATATGCTGTCAGTTGTCATGATTGTGTTACAGTTGATCTTGATGAGACAGGTGCACAGGACAGAGTTTAGAGATAGAGGACAAGCCAGGTGCTCTATCCCGATCTTGTTGACTGGTCAATAACCTTTTGGAACCAAAAGGCCCTTAGTGGAGAGATGTAATCCATAATCGGATCCAAGAGGCTTCCCAGGTCCAGAAAAGGCTAAAAAATGAAAGTTCTCGGAATCGGATGCAACCAATTCCATTGCGATTGGCTCGTCACGCTGATTTCAACCATATATTTACTTTCTTAAATGGACGTTGTATGCGAGCGTTATCGCACTCTGATCGTTTTCCCAAACAGCTAAAAAGTCAACAGGTCAACTGACAAAACTCAATGTTGATGTCAGTATGATGTGCTGCTGACATCAACAAAGTGACATGTGGCAGCATGGCAGTGACTAGACCAATACAACGTTGACAAGTGGCACATGGTGGACCAATACAGTACTGACACATGGCATATGGTTGGTCAAATGTGGTGGTGCCATGTGGCCCAGGAATGGGCAGCCATGTGGCACCCAACCATCAGTTGTGTGGCATGTTTAAAAAAATGTGTTTGTAGGTTTGTGGGTTTTGAACCCATTTCCAATGGTCAAGCCAAAGCTTTAAGAATGGACAAACCACCAACGCGCCATGATATTGCTTGTTTAAACAAACCCACTTTATTGTAATAAAGTGTAATGTATTAAAGTATGGCGCGAAGGGGGTTGGGGCTAAGCTCCAGCCCATGGTCTCTTAGCATAGCACACGATCGAGGCCTTATCCACTTGAAATGTGTGCGAGGGCTACTTGTTCTAGACCTTGGTCCCATGTATCTGCCATGAATCCAGGAGCTAGCAAGATCTTAGGGTCAGCGCGCAACCCTTTGGGTTGGCTCTTGGCCATATTAAGATGCCATATGACCATTAATAGGGGGGAGCTCACTAGTCTAGGGGGTTAGGACATTTATTATTGCAGAAAGTGGGTTTTTAACTATACAGTATGGATTTTATTGATTTTTATGCCTGTTAATGGAGGATTTGGCCCATTTTTGGGAGATATTGGGCTCTTTTTGAGCCCAGATTTTGGGAGGAAATTGGGGAAGGATAACCAACTTCAGATCTATAAAAACCAGGCCTGTTTGAGGCCATGGAGGATAGTAAGAGCATATTTATTCTGAAGCAAAGCCAAGCCAAAGCCATTTTTATGCAGGGAAGCTGTTGATGAGGAAACCTTTGCAGGCCATTTCCGGGAGCTACACTCAGTCTTTTTCAGTGCTGTCAGTTGTGTTGGATTTCTGAGGTTGAGCATAACACAGTGAGACCAGTATGAGATCCATTTGGTGTACTTTTTTTTTACCTTGAAAGCATTTAAGAATTAATAAAGAAGCCTCCACCACTGAGACAAAGGCCCGAAGACGTAGGCAATTTTGTGCCGAACTCCGTTATCACTTCTCTTGTTATGGTTTTCTGTTCTTATTGCTTCAGTTCAGATCTATATATTGTCTTATGGATTCTATGTTTCTTCATTAAATTAATCCTCTTTCATTCATCTTCATAAATGGTTAATTAACACATGCAATTAATAACTCAACCACAGTCATTAAAAGATATTTTCGGATCACTCACGGTTGTTATCTCCACAGTAAAGCAAGCCAAACCAAGAACATTCCCTGGCTTCCATATGTCCTTCTACTTCTTGGACATAATGTGTATAACTCACAAGTACCCTAACATGGGATGGAGTTGGTTGCCTGTTGACCCCACGATCCACATATATTGTAAAGTACTATGGGAGCACAAATATCGTGGAGAGTACCAAAGGATATGTGAACACTTCCTTTCTCCATTATATGAATTTATCTTTTGCACCACACCCCCGTGCATGACCGATAGACCCATATCAATCATAAGAAGGACTGATGATTGGTATCTCATGGAGCATGGTACTTACATAAGAATATATGGCACGATGAATCCACCACATCTACTTCCACAATTCGTACCTGACAAGCTCATCCTTCAAGAAGTAGCATATCAAACTATCATACACAAAGTTGGGGGGATGCTGTATAGATTGAAGAAAGCAATTTGCCCCCCACTACCTCTATACGTCGACTATTATTTCTTTGAAAATACTAAACAAGCATGAGCAGAGGTAGATGCTTGTTACACATTATTTCGGTCACCCTGATGATGATTTCACAAACATGTGTTCAGGCTCCCAAGATGACTTTTTGCCTGAGAAAAGCAACTTCTTTCCTCCTCTACAAGACTGCTTTTTAGAAAGGGTCCGCAGGCTGCACATATTACATAGTGTGGAAATCTATGATTTTCGTAGGCTGCTCTATAGCTGGCCCATGGGATTTCCGCAGATTGCTATATAGGCAAGGTGCGGTGGTGTTCCAAAGCTAAAAGAGGAAAGAGGTTTAGTGAAGTTTCTAGAAGGGGAATCTTCTAGAATGCGAGGTGGTTTCCGTATGGTTACAATCCTGCTGGTTTCTCTGATTTGGTGGGATCATCCTCGTCCCTTTAACTACTTCACCTTCTCCTATATAACCATGGGCTTCTCATGGAAAAGGTTAAGCAATATTAAGCAAGGAATTGATGAAAGAATAGGCTGAAGACTGTGTGAAGAATCTTGTTTCTAGTGATGCTTGAGGCCACCATTTGCCCATCAAGCTTTTGTGGGTTCTCTTCATGCGAATTTTGGAGCAAGTGTATGTGTGTGTTGGAACAAAGGACCACTAAAAAGGAACTTGCAACATCAAGGCAATTCAGTTGTATCTTCTACTTTTCATTAATATAATACGGTGGTACGTCTCTTTCCCATAAAATGATTAGTATTTTATTACATGATTCCTTGATCACATGTTTAGGTTGTCATTGAATTCTACTATTGCTCCTTTCACGTTGGTTGGTTTGTGTTATCGTAGATCTAATTCCACAAGAGCACTGGAGTGAAGCAGGGACAACAAAGATATAAGGAAGTGATTCATAAGGAATGCTATCTATTCCTCCTTTGGTAGTAAACTCAATGATCACAACTTAGCGAAAGCATCTTGTCCTATCTCATTTTGGTCTAGATCCAGGTGGATCTAAGGGGATTAGTTCATGTCCGCATCTATCGATTTACCCAATAACAAAAATGGCGACTTGACTAGGGAGGAACAACTTGATTGTGGTTTTTTTTTGGCCATTTGCTTTTGACCTATTCTTCTTACTTGAAATCAGTCTTTGAGTTAGTGGGAGATCCATTTAAACTCTCTGGGTTTGGAAGTCCACTTAGATGCTTTGCCCTTTTTTCAAAATTTCTTGTTATTTCAAACACGTCTGCACTGCACTTTATAGATAGCCTGTGGAAACCTTTGATTTCTGCACCCTAGTGGTTTATTTTAGTGCGGGATTTCCGCACCCTGTCTGTTTCTAGCCTATGAAAACTCTTCAGTTCCGCACTGTGTTATACTGCCAGCCTGTGGCGACGTCTGAGAAATTTTTTTGGATTGGGTTTTGTCCTCTGTTGATGCCTAGTTTTGCTTTAGTCAGTTGGGAAAGGATTTTTAATGCCAATGCTTGACTTTTTCCTAACTGTTTAAGCTTGCTATTGATTGGTGTCAGAGATCAAACACCTCTCTTTTGATCTTTTTCCAAGTTTTGTTTTTTGATTTTTATCGATAAGGGTATAATCTCTAGATTTGTGTCTGAGTGCTTGTTCGATTAAAAATCCTCGATTGGATTTGAAGTTTTAGGTTGGATACACATTCTGGATTGCTTAATTATTAGAAGACCATTTTTTATTCACATTCAAAGAAACATTTTCTTGTCATTTTTTATTTTTATCTCCATTGAAAGATCGATTTGGGTGCTTGTTGAGTGTTTTATTTTCATTGATTGCTTATCTTTTCTTAGTTCCATCCCTATTTTGGTTTTTTGAAAGGAAAAAATTAAATTCTTTTAGGTAATCATTTACACAGAAAATATTGGCATTCAAAAAATTGAAAGAGAACGAATAGTGAAATTATATTGTTGATGATTGTTTGGTATTACATTCAAAGAAAAGGAATTGTACGTCGTAGTTCACATTGTTTCAAAAAAATACTTTCTCCCTACTATTGATAGAATTCATCAAACGAAAGTTTGCATCATTCATTTCTATTTGCACATTATTGGGTTGAAGTCTTACACAACATTGGTTTCATTCTCGTCTACCTCTTGAGTAACAACAGCCTCTTAAAAACATTGCGAAATTTAAAACCCATGTAGTAACTTTGATTTTCTAGGGCTCTTTTACACCAATATTAGCTAGGCTAGAGCGTTGGAATAGGCAGTGAGACACACTCTCCAAAGCACAAAACACACAATAGTATCTTGTGATAGGGAGTGCTCAAATCCATTCGCAACATTTTGTCCTGGGAAGTCCTTCTCACACGAGGGTCAAACGTGAGGTCGCATTGAGATTGGCAGAGTTACTCACCCTGCTTTGTCGGTCTCAGTGTAGAGATTGCACGTATTATGGGGGTCGCTTGAAGGTATACCCACAATGATGAGTGGAAGCCTCTCAAGTTGATTTCGGGCTTGATACCTATCCCTTGCGTGTGGATCAGACTGTTGACTGTTTCCCCAGGCATCATTGTTGTTTGTGGTAACTTTAGTAGCGTATCTTCTTAGGGTCTTACACAAGGTGACTGTGAAGGGGCAAGTCTTCACGGTACCTGGAATCGATGTTGGCCAGATTCACTCGGACTCCTTGGAGGGTATACCCACGATTATGTGTGGGAGCTTGCACTAGGGTGTAATTATGTTAAGCAGGTCGTCAATGTAACTTTTCCACCTTAGCCCAACCCCTTCTCATCTCGGTCTCACGACGTTGTATTTTATCACCAACTAGTGATTTCAAAATCAGAAGGTTTTGTTTGTCTGGTTTGAACTCTAGATTTTATTAGTGAGTGTTGTTTGTTGTCATAGATGGCCATAGATTTTTTTCGCAAAGTTTTTGTTTCGGGCAATATTGACCCTCCACGTCGTTCACGTAGAATGCAAGGCCTACCTCCAGAAGATCCGTAAAGTTCTCGACCCTTGCCTACTAATCAATCAGAGGGCTCTCCTCAACAGAGTGAGGTCCAAGACACTGCTACTCCATGAGTGGAAATAACTGACTCTCTAGACAATTTCTGAATTTCTTTCTCTCTAAAGTATTTTCGACTTCCTCACGGTTCCAGGAGACGTCTTCTTCGGCTAAATTCACCTGGAGATCTTGTTGTTCAAACTTCTGGACTACCAACCGGACCTTTTGTAGGTCTTGAAGGCCAAGATCTGTTTTGGACTATTGACATATCTAGACGGGATCTTTTCGGAGCCGGGTCAAGTGCTGATATACTCGTCTCCCCTGAGTCACCTGAAACGGCTGTTAAGGACGCGATACCCCTAGATCATTATGATATTACAACTGCCTATATGTTTGCTGGTTCAGACACCCCATTAGTTGGTCCTAACTCGACCATCCCCCTTCAGATGGCCCACTTTACAATGGTCCCAAACGCTACGACTATTCCCACCAAGACTATGGTGGCTAGCCAATCTCCCATTGGCACACCTCTTTCGCTTAGGCCTTCACCGTCGTTTCCCCCTGGGTATAATGCATTGAATGCTTCTATCCCTATCCCTACTCAGGTTCCATCCAGAGCATATGGAGCTTTTTCTCCTTCCGAGCACAGTCCTGTTGTCGGTTTCATTATGACACTTCCCCAGCCCCCCTCCGGAGGGTCTTATCCACCTTTCACCGGAGGATTTGACCCTAGTGGCATTACTCAGTCTTTCACACCTAATTATCAAATTCCTGTAGGTAGACAATTCAACCCTGGGGGCCAATCTCAACCCCCATTTGGAGGTCAAACCCCAATTGGGACACAACCTCTGGTTGGAGGACAACCCCCACCCACCCCACCTTATGAACAGAACATACCGGCAGCTTTGGCCCAGTATTGGAATGTTCTTACCCAGGGTAATACTTAATCGACTGGGGGGCAACAACCTCAAGTCAGCTCTTTCATACCCCCTAGTACAGACCAACCATACCCCAGGACTTCCAATCCCATTTGGGGTTCAAACGCTCAAGCTAGTGTCCCTTTCCAAGGGAACATCCCTAATCAGTACAACCCCACAGGCTACCTACCTCCACACCAACAACCGAATTTGCCAGGATCTTCGCATCATATGCAAACTGCTTACGGTCATACTGGTATACCGACGAGACTTCCTCCCCAAAGTCACCAGTACCCTCATGTGAATAGACAGTTACCCTTCTTAGCCACTTTGGATCTACGTGACTTGTCTAGGATTTTGAATGATCCTATCCATCACTCTCCTCATTGGCCCGTCATACCGGACAAATTACCATTCGACATTCCTAAGTTCGATGGTAAACAGGGGGAGGATCCAAACAATCATGTAATGACTTTCCACCTTTGGTGTTCATCCAACTGTTTGATGGATGACTCCATTCGGTTACATCTTTTTCAACGAACTCTTACAGGTTCAACCGTAAAGTGGCATATAGAATTACCAAGAGGCTTCTTCGCCGACTTTGACACCCTAGCTATGGCTTTCCTCACTCACTACCAGTTGCCAATCCGTTATAAAATGGGAACTGAGATCTTGAGTTCTTTCAATCAAAATAAAGCCACTCATATCTTTGATCACATTCATGAGTGGAGACGAAGATGATGTTTAATCAAACTCGATCTTCCCATTCAGTTATTGAAAAAATGGTTCACAAAATCCTTCATGAATGATATATCTAAAGACATTTCCATGGGTGGAGTTGTCACAAAAGAACAAGCGATCAGTTGTGCCCAGTACCACGATCTCGTTTATTCACAAATGGGTACTCTTTACGATCTGCTCTCTGATGCACCTCGTCCTTCTACCACGACCACCTCAACGACCCCAACAACTTCTCATGCTGCTGATGGTGTGATAGGTACTTTCCATGCTCAACCTCAATCTGCATAGACCTCTCACACCACTCCCAAATCCCATGCTTCTAATGTTCAAACTGCTCCAACGCCCACTCCTCCCACCAGTAAAACTTCAGCCGTGAACGTTGTTCAACCGACTCCTATCGACAAGAATAAATCTAAAAAAGGGAAGGGTAGGAATAAGGAGGATAAAAATAACAACCCACAATCTAACAAGACCAAGTCACAACCTGCTGATGATAAGGACAAACACAAACCTTGCTATCCTTGCCTTATATGTGGTGATGATCACTACACGAAGGACTATCCGAGACGTGCCGAGGTCACAAAGTTCCTTCAACGGACCCCAAAACCTCCTACACCTGTCGTCTTGTCTCAGCCCTTCACTTCTCAACAACAAGCTCAATTGGTCATCCATGATCAACCTTCTTCCTCCATTACCTCCTATGTACTTATGTGTAACGGTGATTCAAAGAAGGATGACATGACACTTACCACTCATGCCAAAGATTGATCCAAGGAGAAAGTTGATGATATACCACCTTCGTTAGTTCAACAATCTCCCTTGACTCCACCTTCCAACGATCCTCTTCATCTTGAACAATCGAACCCCGATACAGTCCTTCACCCTCCTCCCAAGGGCATGGTTCGAAAGTCTGCTTTCAATCGTCATGCGCGTGCTGCCCAGAACTATAATATTGTAGAGGATCTGGCACAAGTACCGTCTGCGATGTCAGCCCTCGAAGTCCTTCAGAGTCATCCTACACAATGAAAGGCACTGTTGAAAGCTATCGGTGGAATTGACCCTACGGATATGAATTTAATAATCATTGACTTGGAAGATCACATTCCAAGGTTACCCCCTCAGCTCGCATTTCAAATACAAGTTGTTGTCGTTGACAAGAACATTTGTAGAACAGTGATTGACGAGTGTGCCTCGACGTGTGTCATGTCTATTGCCTACTGGAAAGCCATTAGCTCTCCTTCCTTAATTGAATCACACGACATGCTCAAAGCCTTTAATGGTTCTAGATTTAAATCCTACGGTGTACTCCCTTCGTTTCCTATTACGTTAGAAGGCAAAACAGTCAACGTTGAAGTTGAGGTCTTTGATGTACCTCTCGATTACAGCCTCTTACTTGGCCCTAGATGGATCGATTCCATGCATGCAATCGTGTCTACTCTTTTCCTTATCGTGCGTTTTCCACATCAAGGAAAAGTAGTTATAGTTGACCAACTGGCCTTCTTTAACTCTGATACATGTACCAACAACGTACCTTTCATTGCAAAGACACCCCCTGGGTATGAGAATGTTGGTGTAGGTCTACTAAAAGATTCAACTCTGATGGGTACGTTTCTAATCCCACCACCTGACGTTCTGCCTCCTTTGGTTACCTTGATTATATGATTTCCACCTCTGTCCGCAAAACTCCTGCGTCTTCTGACCTGTGGATAGTACTCGAACCCAGTGATTATCTTCACTATGGCGACCAGATGCCTTTAAATCCGGCTAAATCCACTTACCAGGCCATTCAATTGGTTGGCCCTTCTACTCCCTCTCTTGGTGATTCGTCTCCTGATCCGTTCCATGTTATTTATCCCATGGACGAGATGATTATGTCGGTTATGTCGATGGAAGATACCCCTTGGGATGATGGGTATCATCGTTCCATTCTCTTTATCGAACAACACACCATCGAGAGTTACCAATGGATCTTGACTCCGTCGACCGTTGTCGTTATTTCTTCGGTTCTTGAATCCACACACGATGTCTTATACGAAGGGAACTTAAGTAACATTTCACCCACCATCCCCCTTGACATATCTATTAAACCTAGAGTTGTAAAAAATGTTCACATCGGAGCTTCATGTTCCACCGATGAGGTTGTCACATATAAATCACTTTTTCAAGAATTTCGTGACATCTTCACGTGGAGCTACGAAGAGATGCCAGGTATTGACCCTGATATTGTTGTACACGAAATTAAGACTTGCCTGGATGCTAAACCCGTCCGACAGAGACTTCGCCCGGTCCACCCCCGTAAAGCAGATGCTATCAAGCTTGAAGTCGAAAAACTTCTTAAAGCTGGCTTTATTTATCCAGTGACTTTGACTGATTGGGTATCTAATCTAGTTATGGTTAACAAGAAACAAGGTACGATCCGTGTCTGTGTTGATTATAGGGATATCAACAAAGCTTGTCCTAAGGACAACTTTCCTACCCCCTTCATTGACCAAATAGTCGACGATTGTGTCGGAAGTGAAATATTCTCTTTGATGGATGGTTTCTCTGGATATAATCAATCAATATATTTCCCGCGGATCAACACAAAACTGCTTTCATTTGTCCTTGGGGCACTTTTTCCTACCGAAAACTACCCTTCGGTTTGAAAAACACCAGTGCAATGTTTCAACATGCTATGTCTTATGCTTTCCATGATATTAAGCATATTGTACAACCATATTTAGATGACCTACCAGTGCATTCCATGCATCATAGTGATCATCCGGCCCACCTCCGAGCCATTTTCCTTCGTTGTTGGTTCTAACGTATACGCTTAAACCCACATAAATGTGTCTTTTATGTGGAGTCCGACTGATTCCTGGGATTTATTGTGTCACGTTAGGGGATCAAGGTAGATCCTTTGAAGTTCGAGGTGATCCTCAATCTCCCTCCTCCTTCCTCACTTCGCCAGCTACAAAGTTTGCAAGATAAGGCAAACTTTCTACATCGTTTTATCCCAAACTATGTTGAGTTAACACTCGGATTTACTCGACTACTAAAGAAGGGCTCTGAGTTTGTATGGGACACCACTGCCAACAAAGCATTCGACGCTTTGAAACTAATTTTAACCCATACCCCACTCCTTTTCCCACCCAATTATAGTCGAGATTATTTCCTTTACCTTGCCGCTTTGGACTCTACCATTGCCATGGTTCTGGTCCAAGAAGACGATTTACATGATGAACATGTCATTTATTGTTTGAGTCAGAGTCTCATAACTACCGAAGCCAAGTACTTACATGTTGAAAAACTGACCTTGGCAGTTGTTCAAGATGTCCAACATTTCCGTCACTATATTCTACTACGCAAGACCACTGTAATTTCCGACTGCAACCCTATGCAACACATTCTTACACGTCAATTGCTAGGGGGGAAATACTCCAAATGGATAGTGATTCTCCAGGAGTTTGACCTAGAATTCAAACACGCTAAGTCCAAGAAATCCTTGGTTTTTTCCAAACTAATATGTGACCTTCCCTGCACTGATACTGAAAATGTAGCAGAGGATTCCCTACCCGACGAATCCCTTTTTCTAATCAGTTCCAATCACCTTTGGTATGGAGATATCATTATTTATCTCCAGACCCAGACTTTCCGGCCTGATTTGTCTAGCGCTGACCATCTTCGTATACGCTATCAAGCATGTCAGTACATTATCCTCGGTGACACTCTCTATCGCCATGGGGTTGACTCCATTTTTTGACGCTGTCTCACCTATGATGAAGCCGAGAAATCTTTGAATGACTGACATTATGGAGCATGTGGTGGTCACATGTCTGGGTATGCTACTACCCATAAGATCTTACTAGCCGAATATTTTTGGCCTTCTTTATTTAAAGACTGTATTATTGTCGTCCAAAAATGCCACGCTTGCCAAACGTACAACAACAAAATAAGATCGCATCCTGCTCCTTTACACCTGGTAGTTTCCGTTGGTCCTTTTATGAAATGGGGCATTGATTTCATGACCTGTAACCCTCATTCGGCTGAGGGGCATGGATACATTATTTAGCCATCGATTATTTCACGAAGTGGGCCGAGGTGATGCCTACATTCGGCAATATCGGAAAAACTGCAGCCCTACTCATATTCTATCACATCATCACACGATTTGGAATCCCACAGTCTATCATCACCGATCATGGTAGCCACTTTCGAAACTTC
Organism: Picea glauca; assembly: GCA_000966675.3. Taxonomy (NCBI): domain Eukaryota; kingdom Viridiplantae; phylum Streptophyta; class Pinopsida; order Pinales; family Pinaceae; genus Picea; species Picea glauca. Next base: position 30,260 of record JZKD02S2346477.1, read on the forward strand.
ATGATGTCTGAACTTACATAAAAGTTGGGTCTTCGACATGAAAACTCAACCCCCTACTATCCGCACGCCAATGGCCAAGTTGAAGCGATCAACAAGGTTCTTATCACCATGCTTCGATGGATTATAGGAATTCACAAAACGAGTTGGCACACGATGTTGTTTTCAGCATTATGGGCCTATCGGACATTCGTGAAGTCTGCCACAAGGTTTAGACCCTTCCAATTAGTGTATGGTATAGAAGTTGTCCTACCAATTGAATGTGAGATTCCATCGTTAAAACTAGGCGTTGAAGTTCTCCCAAATACCTTTGCTGAAGAAGAACGTCTATTGTATCTTATGCAATTGGACGAAGCCCATCGTGATGCCACCCTAGTTATTGAAACCCAGAAGAAACGCGTCAAAACCTAATATGACAAGCATGTCAAGCCACGCGTTTTCTTTGAGGGTGATCTAGTTCTCCTCTATGAACAAGATCACGATTTGCTAAGAGCCAGAAAATTTGAGGCTATGTGGTGAGGCCCTTATATCGTCAAACGAGTGTTGGAGAAGGGAGCCTACAAGTTAGTAGATTATGATGGCATTCCTTTGAGTGAACCTAGAAATGGGATTTACTTGAAGAAGTACTATGCTTAGACTATCTTTGCATGATTGCTTTTATTTTACTGTATCATACTGTTGTGTGCTTTTTTGTTATTTGATTTCTACCCTCGACCGCTTACCTTGTGTTGTGCTTGGTTTCTAGATGTTGGAGTCTTCATTACCCCAGTTTGGCTTCACCGATGGCGCTAGTCGTAGCAATCAGAACCTAGCTTTTGCTACGTGGGAAATCTATGCACCCACGAACGAACTTATCCGTCTACACGATGTTTGTCTCGGTCGTGCAACCAATAATACCGCAGAGTATAGTGCATTCATTGAATTATTGACCAATGTTATCTCACTTGGGATTCGTCGCTTGGTTATACGACTTGATTCACAGCTAGTAGTGCTACAATTAAGTAATGTCTATGTTATCCGAAGTCCTACTTTGTTACGGGTATATTTACGAATTCGCCTCTTGGAACGTTATTTTGATTATATCGAGTATCAACACATTCCTAGATGTCTAAATACATTAACTGATGCA
>JZKD02S2346488.1:11356-24048 GCA_000966675.3 Picea glauca
CTGTCATCATCATTCATCTTCATGTCACAGAGCTCATTCTTCAAACTCATTACTTGTCCAATGTTTCTGACTGAGAAGAGGTTTGTTAGGGCATCGTACATCTTCTTAGACGAATCAAGGTGGGAGATGTAGGGTATCAAGTGGTATTTTATAGAATCCACTATGATACTCATGGCATTGATGTCATTGTCTTTGAACTTCTCCATAACTGCAACATTCTGTGGTTCCTTCTATTTTCCTTCTTCAAACTTTGGTTCCACAATCTTTCCTTTCACGATATCCAACACTTTGTTCTTGGCAAGGATGAGATCAATCCTTGTCTTCCATGCTCTGAAGTTAGAAGCTCCATCTAACTTGTTTTCTGACTTCATAGAGTAAGTGATGGCTGCTTTGACTTGGTCAACCCTAGATTTGACCAAAAACTCAAACTTGACGTCTTGGCTTGCTGAGAGTACCAGGAGATGCGCTAGGCTAGGGCGCACTAGTCTATCCGGAAATTAGGTCAATCCCTTCACTTAAGGTGCCTCAACGAGAGGGTTAAGTTTTCTGCAACTGCACCTGCTAGTAATCCTAGCGACAGTGCTTTGGTAGCTTCTCCTGCTAGAAATCCTAGCGACAATTCTTCAACGAGCTTAGTATCCTTATGGCTATGCTTCTTTCCAGTGGTTAGACTGAATGAAGGAGGTGTGGGCCCATAACTTGTTAAAATATGATGGATGTGCTCGTTTAACCATAGCAATATCACTATTGTCACCCAACCATAGGTCGAAGCCACGCCCGAGCACCTTAATATTGACAGAGAATCATTCCAGAAGCAAACCCTAGGCTAGATAGCCAAACAAGATAACACACCTCTCTTCAAGGATAGCGCACCAAAAAAGAGTAACAAGAGCTGATCAGAGAGTCCAAACCATAACCAAGAGAGAGTCCAAGCCAAAACCGAAATCTGCTAGCTGCAGCAGCTGCAACGACAACTCTCCTCCAAACTTGCGCACAAACTGGCCAACTGCGGTGCGCACAAGTGCTGCTTCTGCAGTTCCGAGAATACTGGCCAGAATGAAGACTGGCCTCCTGTATTTATACTAATTCTGGCAGACTGCCTGGGCCAACTTCTCATTCTGGGTACTAATTCTTTAGTATATAATATTTCCTTTAGCCAACTTCTTCTCTTGGAGGCTAATAACCTAATACAAGTCATTCTCTTGAGTCGACTTGTCTTCTAGGATTATTAACCAATTAATTAGGGTTTCTTCTTGCTTCCCGGAATATTCTATTCTCGTCAAGTTTACACGTGGAGGTAAATACCTCCTGCAACTACCATAATATGATCAATTTTATCATTCATTGGATCATTTACATGGTCAATCACTTTGGAGGAGACACATGGCATAACCACTCCTATTATTTTATCATTTGTTGACTTGTCTTATGGTGTTGGTTATGTGAGAGAATCATTGTATTGTTTTCCTTGGAGAAATTAGTGGATCTAGGAAAACAATTACTACTTTATTTGTAAAAGGAGATGGAGCTACAAGCATATAAAAGGTCGAGCTTTCTCCATTTGTGACTTATGGTTGGATTTGTGGTAGAACTCCCTCTTGAGCTTCATTGAATATCTTTCAAAGGTTAATGGAAAGTTAAGGGTTTCTTATGTGTGACTGTCCATCCTTTCATTACTTGCCGGTTTGTGTTATTAGAATGCTAATTTCATTTTGCTACAATAAGGGTTTCAAGCAAGCAACAACCATCTCTCTTGAATAAGAGTTTTGGATGAGGTGAATTCCCTACATAAATCTTCTTTTTTTTACTTCCTAGTCATGCTTCTATCTTATGCCACTTCAGTGAAGGGTTGCATGTCGACTTTCAACTAGTAGTAGGATCACATCTTATTGATTTGCATCTACATACAAGGTCACCTTCAGAAGGGGACTTTCTCATATAATTCTAGCCCTTTTTTTTTACCTCATCTTTAGTTTTATACATGTTTGTAACAACAATAACTAGATCCATTTATCATCCATTTGTATCCCTCTTGTTTATCTTAATGACTCCATTTGCCCAACTTGGATAGGCACTGGTCTCAGTCTTGCATCACCTATTTTTACTATGCTATAACTTATGTTTTGCTAGAGCTAACTCTTCATTTCACCTTGAGCTCCAATCCTAATCTAGGGATAACCTCCTTGTGCTAGAGGACAGTCGACCTAAAGTGAGAAGAGGGTAGTGTGGTGACATTGGCTCCCCTCTTGAGTTGCTATTTGGCTAGCACTGATCTTGGACTTTGATCTCAAGTGCTAGCTGGATTGGTATCAAAGAGTGTTGGAGAAGTCCCAGCTTATGATAAGCTTGAATGACTAACTTGTACTGGGATAAACAAGGTGTTAGGGTTAGGGTTTTCCCTGAGAAGACAAAGGAAGCGAGGGTTTGGGATAAACCATAGAGGAGCAACAAGAACACTTGTTTTTGTGGTTCTTGTGGAAGAACAAGACTGGGTTTTGTTGCTTTTGTACACTTGTGTGATGCAAGCATAGGTGCCAAAGAGGACTTGCCACTATGTATGCTTGCTAGTTGTGTATTTTTTGTGGAGTGACCAGCTTTGGTTGGTTGATATTCCTAGCTAGGAAGAGTTGGCTTGCTGAACTAAGACCTTGCCTCCAGGAATTCCATGCTCTTTGGCTGAGGAAGAGGCAGGAGAGCCAATTTCCAAGCCTCTGCTGGTTGACAAGATAAACCACTGATTGCTGTAGCATAGCTAGGTCAACTTCAAGGACTGAGATTCACTTTTTTTGAGTCAACATAATCCCCAATAAAACCTCTACCAAAGGATTTGAAATTGAGCCTTGCTCCCCCAATTTTCTCTGCAATGCTTCAATTAAACAGTCGTGCCTTTCAATAGATTCGACATGTTGCTTCAGAGCCTTTTGAGTTTCTCAGAGCTCTGTGTAATCCATGGTCCTAAGGGTGTGGAGTCAATAACAGGGAACGAGAGCCACAACAAAGAAATTACTAGAGCTGAGAAAGAGAAAGGAGGCTGGAAGGCCCTTAAGAAAGACAAACCCACTTGCTAACCAAAGGGTATAAATCTACGCTGACCCAAAAGTAACTAGACCAAGTCCTTCAATGAAAATCCAAAACCATGACCAGAAGAGGAAAGCCGAGAACGAAACTTAGGGAAAAGTGTTGAACCAAAAACTTGTGAGAGAGAGCTGAGAGAAGAGTCGAAAAATTCACCAGTCGAGAGCGAGCCTTCTAGAGATAATAGAGACTTCCCAGGCGACCACAAACCCTGCTCCAAAAAACTAGCTGCGTTAAGAGGAAAAACAATGGAAGAGTGCAGGAAAATTCAAGCAAGGATAGCCCTAGAGTAGTCCTAAAAGTACCTTGCCCAATCTTGCGAAAAGCCAGGGGAGAACCAAAATAATCCTGCATAGATTTGCCATCACCCTTTGCAATGATTCAAAGGAGTGCTGCTCGGGGGAGGAGTGCGTGTGAGAATGAATGGGCTGTCTTGTCACACCCCCCATGATTATCAATGAGCCCACGGTCATGACTCTACTCTCATGCCAATTAAATGATATGCCAAGTGTCATATAAGCTTGATTAAGGGATGGGTTCAATTGTAACCTCATTGTTGATAATTAAGGTCCTTTCCTTTTGCCTAGTGGCCAAGGATGCATACCTGTCTGTATCAGAGTTATTATCTCTTAAGACATGATAAAACCTCAGGGTGGAGAATGAAGAGCTAAGATGTCTTATTCTTCCAAGCACAGATGCAAGCCTCACATTTAATGAGCATGTTCCTTGTTGCATATATCTGATGACGCGCAAAGAGTCTCCAATTACAACTTATTTGTGGATGTTGAGCAATTTAGCTATCTTCAACCTTTGGAGAAGATCGTAAGCTTCTACAAGATTATTGGAGTGGGTGCCTAGACTGCAATAGTAGGATGATTCCATTGTTCCTCTGGGGTTTAGAACTGTCCCCCTGCACTTGCCACCCCATTTAAAAATTGAAGGACATGGGGGTGAGCTTTGGTCCACTTATGTGTGCACAGGTCACGAGAGAATTTAGTATAATCTCTCTGGGTGCAACCACATGTTCAACCACTACCTCAAGGTGTCCCCATGGCTCTAGGAAAGCCCTCACGAGAATTGAACCTTGCACATTGGTGAAAAGCTCCTCACTCCTCACCAATGGATCCAACCCATTTGGGCAACTTTAGGTTGTTCATATTAATGACTGAATGGATGCCTAATTGTGTTGAAGATCCAATTTAAATGCATTCTGGCTAACTTGTTGAATAATTGTATATGGACCATATCAGAGAGGTTGGAGCATATCATGTTGTTGGCCCTTGAAACGCTACTTGGGAAAATGAAGCTAGACTTTATCCCCATTTGTGAATTGTGTTGGAACTTGATGTCTACCTTGCTGGACTTTATACTTGGCCTGTGCTTGTTCAAGAGCATGTTGGACCTGGTCATGGATCTATGTTAAGGTGTGCCTAAAAGAATAAGCATGATGTTGATCCTTCTATCGGTGAGGTGAAAGATTAAGGAGGAGCATAACTGGTTTCTCATAGGGCGCAATAAGCTAAAAACTATAGCATAGTGTGAAAGGAGATTGGAACATAGATGTCAGTGAAGGGGAGGCCAAAATGTGTCTAGGGATGAGTGAAAAACAAATCGACAACTTTCTGATCAAGTTCTTTTGTGCAGTGAATAAACACTACCATCTTGGGAAAGCGACATACGATAACAAAGATAACATTATGTTGGTGGGTGGTTATAGGGAGTCCATTGATAAAATCCATGGAAATGGATTTGTAGGGCCTAGTAGGAAGGGACAATGGTTGTGAGACACCAAGCTTACGGTTGGCAGGTTTTGACATACAACAAAGAGTGCAACTATGGAGGAAGGAAAGCACTTGTTTTTTCATGGTAGGCCAAAAAAAATAGCATTGCAAATGATGCAAGGTTTTGGTAACACCAAAGTTGCCATCATAGGTGGAAGCATGGGCCTCCTTAATGAGGAGAAGTCTGTATTTCATAGAAGACACACACAATTGCTTCAATTTCTATAACTAGCCATCTCTAATGGAGAAATCTAAAACGGGTGTTTGGTTTACCTCGGTCAAAGATTGCAAAGCTTGCAACACATGTCTAAAATAAGGATCATAAATGTATTGTTGTTTCCGCTATTCATAGGTAGGAATCCTGATGTTGAGGATGGTGATTGCACAAAGAGGAAGATTGAGCAGATCTATAGTTTTGTTGGTGATGCCCTTCTTAGACATAATCATTAGATGAAATTGTTGAATGTAGGAAGCCTATTTTATGTGGCGTTGCTCTTGTAGCTTAGTTTGAGTGTTTAAAAAAATCAAATGATGATGGTTTGTAAGGAAATCTCTTTTCTTAATAGTGTTAAGGCTAAATCTGACACCCTAGGTTTCAAGTCAACTGTAGTATTGAGGGAATCAAACCTAGACTTAATTTAGGGGTTTCTATCCTAAGGTCACAATGATTTCATCCCTCTCGTTTTGGGTTGGTGCATGCCAACCACAAGGAGGCTACCCTAAGGATTTGCTGGTTGATAGATAGGATTAAACCTGTAAAACCACAAATCAAACAACGCACAACAAGGGCTTTGAATGAGGGTTAGTTGACCTCACCCAAAACCTGCATAAAACAATTAAAAGTGAATTTTTTGGTGGAAAACTCAACCAGAGCGAACTATTGGAAGGAAAAGGAGAGAAAATCAGCAAGAAACGAACGCTCCAATGGTGCCAAATCGACCCCCACTGAAGGATTAGCTCCAAACACATGCAATAATTTAGAAATCAATTGGAACAACAAGAATTTAGGCCAAAAACAACACGTAAAACTCTTTATTCATGTCAAATCAGAGGAATGGCTCCATCAAAGAGGAAAGCCATGAACTGTTACAATGATCTCCAAAGATCTAAGAATCCAAAGCTAGAAGTGAGAGAGAAATGAGAATGAGAGAGTATAGCGCTACTGCAATAGAGTGATCAACCTTCCAACTGTGGAGGACTGCTGAATATATAGCTCATTGAAGAAGAAATTTGCCCTACTCTTTCCAAACTGGGAAAAAGGTCAACTAATAATCATCATCTAAGTGGATCCCTGTCCATCTTCCATGTGTCATTGCATAGATTCCTGCTAAATCTAGTGGAGCGAACTTTTTCAAGCTTTTTGGTCAAATCTGGGGGAAATTTGGAGAAGAATGGAGGTGGAATGAATCAATTCTGTTGAGTAATGAAGGAATTATGGCCAAAAATGTGAGAGGGGCGCGCCTTTGGGCTAAAATAAGCCATTAATGCATGCACTAGGGGAGATAGGGAGAATGAGTGAGAGAGGAGAGGAAATGGAAAGAAAGGGAAAAAGTGGAAAAGGTGAAAAGCTAAAGCAAAAGCTGAGAAAGGGATAAAGCAGGAAAGCTGGGAAAAGCAGGGAAAAGATGAAAGCAGAAAGCAGAAAAGCTAAAAGCAGAAAAAGTTGAACACTGCTTTAAAGCATAAAAGAAAAAAGTTGCTTTCATGGCATGAAACGCAAAAAGCTACTTTAAAGTGGAAAAGCAAAATGCTGCTTTAAAGCAGAAAAACAAAAAGTTGCTTTATGCGGAAAAGCAAAAAACTGTTTTATGGTAGGAAACTTTCTCGCTTTAATTTATCCTTATTTAGCATGTGTTGGGCGACTTGTGGGCCCCACATGGGTCACCACCTCATCCGACCACATCATCACTTCTGCCACCTCATCACTGAAAAAGCAAACTTGTCCAAATACCCTCGTGTTTATACTTGTTAGAAGCAGAATTGGACAAGGAGTAAGAATATGTTGTCAAATAACTAATATGAGGGGTCTATAATATCATCATGGGCAAGAAGTGTCCCAAAATACTGCAAGTCTCTCATACTCTGCTTGAAACTGATAGCTCATCTTGAAATAACCAAGAAAAACACTGGAACAAGCTCTAAAATCAACTCATGTAAGCCACCATCCTCTAATTGACAAGAATAAGAAGCAATGTGCCTGGAAGATCTCTGAATGATAGCCCCATACTGTCTGAAAGAACCTGTGAATGCCAGCCTGAAAGGATAGATTGACGTTTGACCATCAAAATCTCAAAGGTGATGAAGATTTGGAGGGTGTCAAATTCTATCTCAAAAGGATGATGAAGATTTGGTAGGTGCAAAGTTGGGGTTGAACAAAAGAATTGCTTTAGGTTGGCAAAGGTATCATTGACTGGAGGCGTCCAAGCAAAATGTGGTTGATTGGAAAGGATGTGGAGAGGGGGTGCTTGGTTTGAAAAGAGGGGAATATATTGGTGGCAAAAATTTAGTCCCCCCGAGAAACTCTTGAGCTTAGTAGTAGGGCGAGGGACATGCCAATCCAAGAGATCCTTCACATTTGACGGATTAGTGTGGATACTAGATTGGGGAACCTAAATAGTAAACATAAGTTTGGCCAAAAGAAGATTTTTGTCTCTTTACTTGTAACTTACGAGTGCATAACAAAGCTAGAATAGTACAAACATACTGGGGGTGATCATCCCCGTTTTTGCTGAAAATCAAGATGTCATCAATATATATGATATTACAACAACCCAAATGCGGATGTAAGATATCATTGATGAGGCACATAAATGTTGTTGGAGCATTGGTGAGGCCAAAAGGCACGACCATTGATTCAAAAGACCAAACATTGATTTGAAAGTAGTTTTCCAAGTGTCATTGGTGTCCATGTGCACTTGATGGTAGTCTGCTCAGATGGAAAATGTAGTAAAGTAGTGAGCACCCACCAGATGATCCAACATGTCCTCGATCCAAGATAGAGGATATTGATTTTTCACCTTGATTTTATTGAAGGCTTGATAATCAATCACTAACCACCATTTGTTCTGCGTCTTTTCGGAAATGATGAAGGCCAAAGAGTCACATGGGATGAGTTGGGTTGAATCCAAAAGTTGCTATAGTTGTTTCTCAAGTTGCACACTTTCGACAGGAGATAACTTGTAGGTAGGAGCATTAGGCAGCGGGCCACTAGAGACAAGGTCTATGGAATGCTCAATAAATCTATGTGGTGGTAAGCCCCAGGGCTCTTCGAACACATCCTTGTACCTGTCCATTATGTGTTGAAGGGAGTTTGAAATTTGTTGTGGCTCAATGTCCTTGAGAGGGTGCACTACACATAAATGGAGGCACTGCTGGCGAGACACTTGCTTGATCGCTGCATGATCGATGAGGAGCTATGGGACTATCACTGCATCAGATTAAACTTTAAATCCCACCCATCCTGGTGTCAAGTGTATTGATTCAAGCCTCAATCATAAATGGCTTTGCGATGATGTTGATAGGGGTGGCCTAGAATGAGTGCAACACAATCCAAAGGACCGACATCACAACCATTGTGTCGCGAAAGGGAGGAATAACAAATGTGACTAGACAACGACGATTGAACAAAGAGGGGATTTGTAATGTTCCCAAGCCAATATGCCAGGAACATCACGTCTTGCATGAATTTTTTAAAACTTTTTCTGGTTGTGGCATTTCGTCAAACACTTTGCTTACTATGATCCTTTAGTTTGCGCTTAGGATTATACTGATAACTTTAATGTGTGTTTGCAACAATAAACAATAAGATACAGTAATGGGACATACCTCAACCATATGCAAGATCAACAATATGATAGACAATTCAAAATACCTCAGATCTGATATTATTCATAAATAGAAGAAGCCCCTGAATACAAGAATGATGCAGATCTGGAATGCTCAATAGATGGATCCAATAAACACAATAAGAGCTGCTACAAAATGCTATAATAAGACAATCTAAGCCTCCAAAGGCTGAATAACAATGAAGACCAATACAAGAATGAGATATGGGCCGTATGAAGTGCCAAACCCCCAAGCTGGAAGATGCCACGCCCTGCTGGAACACTGATTAGCCTCAACAATTCGGCCCTGCTGCGAAAGATGTCCAAACCCTTCGGTAAATATGCCAAACAATAGATCGGGTAAATTCAAGAACAACCCAAGTGCTCAAATCCTCAAAATCCCTCTCAAACCCATAGATCTAACTTCCCTCCAAGGAATGGTGTGCCCCCCTGGATGCTTGAAACCCTAGATAATTTGGCCTCCCTCCTAGATGCCTCCAAATGCTCCACCAAACCACTAGAATGATAGATCGGGGCCTGGTTACCTCACTGGTGAAGTCCCAAGCGAAATAGTGAAGATCTGGGCTAACAAATGACTGAAACTACTTTATGAAGTTTGCTTCTCTCCTCCAATTCGTCCCACGCATCTAATAAATCAAATGGCACATAAAACTCCTCCTGAATGGACTAGATCTGATGTCCAAGACCCTGCAATGAAAACCCAGGTGCTAGAATCTCCAAAAGCCCTGCCAATCACCTGGAACGAACCTCTCTCAATGGATGGTGCGCCCCCCTTGCTGGAAACCCCCAATGGTGCGCCCTCTCTCTCTTCCTGTGCCCGTGGCTGGTGTAGAACCCTCCTGCACTGAGTAGATCTGAACTAGAATGGTTTGGGGGAATATTGCATCCCCGAGACCAAGCTTGGGACAAGCTAGGTGGAATCTTTCACCACCAAATCGTCCTCTAGGGTTTGTTAAGTCAAAACCCTCAAAACCCCCAAGATATGGGCTCACTAGCTAGAAGCCAGATATCAAAAGATAATCATACATGAATGAGAGAATAGAGGCCCTTGCCTCTTCTTTATACTTCCTGCTCACCTTGTCCCTCCAAAGTGACTTTTACTTTATTAATATTTAATTAATTAATTAACCTTTTACCTCTGAAAAGCGCCTTAACTCTCCTTGTGGCTTCCTTGGCCACTGAAAGTCACTTCTCATCATTCTATTCAGGTCTTACGAGCGTAATCATCAATGAATGATACATAGTATACATACCCACTAATGGAGGACGATGGCATTGGGCCACATACATCTTGAATGAATGAGTTCTAGAACTCCTACCTTGCTGTCCCTCTTCGGAAATGGGTTCTTGATGTTCTTCCCTTGTGCACATCCATTGCATATGCCTTCATGGTCACCTTTGAGTTCTGGTAAACCTGTGACCGCTTTGCATATGTATGGTAGCACCTTGTAGTTGAAGTGAGCTAATCTTCTATGCCAAGATTCTTCAATGGTCATGGCAGCTTCTGAATGACCCTTTAGCTTATGCGAGCCACCTTCTTCTTTTCCAATGATGATTGCTTCATTTATGGTCTCTCCTTTAGCACGTTGCCTTCTGCAACCTTCACTATAGCTTTCTCATGTGACCTGGAGCAAGGTCAACAAAACAACAAGCAAAAATAATATCCTTCTGATAATATAAAGCAATAGCGCGAACAATCATCACAATAGCTCCTTTAGAGCTCTCACTTATAATTTATCTGAAGCAAAGATTAAAGGTAAGGAATACAATACGAAGTGAAGTCAACACTCTCATAGTGTTGTGATCAAGCATTCTTCCATGGCAACCTGGAACTAACACACGAGGTTTGTCCTAGAGGAGGTGTTAGTTGTAGCAGGCAAAGTATTTACCTCTATATGCTCACATGCTATCAAGTATAATACTTTACGATGACTGCTATCTCAATTATAGTCATCAACTTATCATGTGTACCTTTGAATCTTATTAATCTTGATTAATCAAACCTGGAGCCTTGTCCTCAAGAATGAGTGCTTGCTTTTCTTCCANCTATATGCTCACATGCTATTAGGTATAATACTTTACAAAGACTGCTATCTCAACTATAGTCATCAACTTGTCATGTGTACCTTTGAATCTTATCAACTTGATTTAATCAAACCTGTAGCCTTGTCTTCAGGAATGAGTGCTTTCTTTTCTTCCAAGTCTCCTCCACTCAAGATGACGAGTGCTTTCTTCAACTTGTCTTCTGTACTGAGACAATATGCTATCTTGACAGAAGGTTAGGTTAGAGGATAAGCTCTATGATCAACTTTTAATCCTTCTAATAATTTGATCATAGCTTCAACATGCAACACTGATTAAGATAATTTCATGACAAATAGATGTATATCAGAATAATCACACCTAGGTTGCATCATTCCTCTGAATGTGTTGGATGTTGAGATCCTTCTGGATCTATGGCAAGAGATCCCTTCTCCTGCAAATACTCTTTAGGGTTTAACCATTAAACATATGTGAGTACATAACTCTGATATCATTTGTGGGTGGTTGCACCATATGGCAGCAACGGTAATCATTACCAACTCTTTAAAAACTTCAAGGGTGACTGGAACTGGTAGTACGGCTGCAACTGCAACTGCAACTGCAACTGCAACTTAGGGTTTTATGCGGAAATCCTAATTTTTCAAACTTCAAATTTTGAAATTCCGATCCAGGGAATAGATGGGCTGAGCTGAGGCGAGTATGCTGGTGTACTCAGAATTTCGAAAATCCAACTTTTACCCCCTCAAACTTGATTTGTGGATTTCTGGACTGGTGCTTCTGGTTTTCTGGTACTTTGTGAAACTAGGGTTTCACTTTTCGAGAGATCCAACCACTGAAAATGTGCGCTGATGATGCCAAATTGATCCTTAGGGGAGGGTGCAACTTTCTAGATAGTTTTAGGGCTGAAAAGATCGACTTTTGAAAAACCCTAATTTGCAGGTATTGCAACAGTAACGTTTTTCCTCTTGCGAAATATGCTTCCTTTAGCTTGGCTCTGATACCATGTTAATGTTTATGCCATTATTATAGTTCTTTGCATTTCTATAGATAATAGCAACATAAGAACAAGATCACTGAGAAATACACGTTCACAAGAGACACAACATTTATCCTGGGAAACCCTCTAGGGGAAGAAAACCCAGCAAAACTTCCTTAATATAGATAGCCAATACAATGCCAAGAGATCTCTATGCTAAAACATANCATGCCATTCCGGAATCGAAATGGGAAGTCATTTCAATGGATTTTATTGTTGGATTGCCCCTGACGGCAAGGAGACACGACTCAATTTTTGTGGTGGTAGACACTCTGGCGAAGAGTTCTCACTTTATTCCTGTGCGTACGACGTATCAGGCACCTGACATAGCGAGAGTTTTCATCAGTGAGATTGTGAGGCTGCATGGCGTGCCTAAGAAGATTATATCCGATCGAGGATCGGTGTTTACTGGACGATTTTGGACGAGTTTCCAGGAGGCCTTGGGAACTCAACTAAACTTTAGTACTGCATATCCCCTAGAAATTGATGAACAAACAGAGCGTATGAACCAAACCTTGGAAGACATGTTGCGCATGTCCGTGATGGACCAGCAAAAACATGGGGAGGAAATCTTGCCTCTAGTAGAGTTCGCTTATAACAACAGTTACTAGCGCACCATTCAGATGGCGTCGTTTGAGTTTCTTTATGGGCGACCGTGTCGGACGCCCTTGAGTTGGGATCGGCTTGAGGATAGGGTCCTGGTGGGACCAGAAGCGATCCAAGAAATGAAAGACCAAATGCAAACTAAGACAAAGGATAAAAAGAAGCACAGGATCGGCAGAAGAGTTATGCCGATACGCACCGAGTCGACCGTAGTTACGAGGTCAGCGATCGAGTCTTCTTGCGGGTTAAACCGCATAAGAGTTCGATCAAGTTTGGAAAGGGAGCTAAACTCTCTCCTAGGTTCGTGGG
>JZKD02S2346499.1:9144-19869 GCA_000966675.3 Picea glauca
TGTCTTTGAGCTATTAGAGGATATGCTAGGGGTCCTGTGCATGTATTTGATGAATTTAATGATGAAATATGATTGACATTGCTATGATCCCAAGGACTAATGAGCCCATGGAGGGAAAAGTTTTTGATGTGCAGGACCATCCCGACGGACAGGTACCAGTGGACCGGTACACATGGGGAGATGATTAGCTCGGACCTCCATGGGGCTGAAGAGCCCATCAAATGGTTGTTGGGATGGCAATGACAGGACAACATTATGATGAGCCTTTGCACATGAAGAAAGAAGGATGTTTCACCCAGGGCACTTTGGCTGAGCCCGACCTAGGGGGGATCACCCACTTCAGATGGAACGCTTGCCCCTTGATGGACAGGACGTCACCTAGGAGATTTGGACGTTATCTTGAGTGTGTGGCAGTGTGATGAGGTTATTGGTACGTGTGGCAGCTTGGAGGATCCCTAGAAGGGCTAACGTCTGACTTCTGGATGCTGGATATGCCCGGAAAGGGCCAATGTCTCCCTCAGAAGGGCTTGATGTCCCACCTTTTGCTCATTTTGTGTCTTTTTCTTAGCATTTAATGTAAAAACAGCATAATTTTTGTAGTCAGCCTTGTCGGCTGTTTTAATGACCTATTCTGTAAATTAAAGGTCATGGATTGGTATAAATTGAGGATGTTTTTCCCTCATTTGAACATAACACAACTCACTCTCTTGTGAGATACTAAAACTTGCCCCCTAGTTTGGTGCTCTTGGTCTTTTAAAGTGAGGCGCAACTCTTCTTGGAGGATTTCTCTTGGCATTTATGGTGTTTCTCTCATGGAAGGTTTACAACTAGGGTTTGATTGTGCATTCTTCATGATATGTAAGTGAATTTTTCATGCAAAACTTCTTAAGTGAATGGTTGTAGGCTTAATTTCTTACATTTTGCTATTATATTGCTATTATATTGTTGAATCTTGAAACCCTAGGTAGCAAGCACACTAGTAGGTCATTGCTATATGTCCCCATGTTTAAGAAATTGTTTTAGCCATTGATAAAGGAAGATAAAGCCTAGTCGTTGCTACACTTTCTCTCCTTTACTGAGTTAGCATTGAATTTATAGGTTGAAAAGAGGAGACGTCCTAAGCCTAGTTGAGTCTACACCTAGGGTTTTCACCTTCTAGGGTTTTGAAAGCCTTGCCCCTGCAACACTTTCTCCCTTAAATCTGTACTTTGAAGCTAGCCATTTTGCCAAGTGTATTTAGAGAAAGAGGAAGGAGCACGAGGCCTTGCTTAAGCAACACCAGAGTGAGCCTTCTTTCCTTAGGGTTTTGATTCTAGGGCCCTGCCATTGCAGCACCTTGGAACCCTACCCTCTAGTCTCTAAGTGTAAGTCCTCCTGAGATCTTTTGCCCTTGCTTTTGACTCCATTTTACCCTAAGGCACTAGTTAGACTTACAACATTGAGCTTTTGCTGTGTAAAATTATCTTTCAAACTTTAAATTTTGAAACCCTAACTAACCCTAACACTACTAACCTAGGTTGACGTCACACTTGACGCAACAAGCTTTCTAACTAGGAATTAAGCAATTAATGATGACATCAAGCATTTATTGAGCTATTATACTGTTGGCTTGGTCTTTTGGATAGATATTGATGAATTGATGATCTTTCATAGGCTAAATAACTAAACGTTGACCTTCATCTTGTATCTATTGCAATTGCTTATTAAATGAAATTAGATAGTTAAGAAGTACTAACCCTTTGAATTATAACCTGCAAATATACGTATAGTGTTGTTATTGTCTTGTTCCGAGCAGGTGTTCTCAACAGGGACTACACTTCTTTATTGGCTGATTAGCCGGATTATCTGATACTGGTGGTAACCTGCGAGGAGGGAAAACCTTAACTCTTGACCTTTTATTCTTTGCCTCTTCAAACCCCAGGTTACCGGGGACGTCTCCCCTGGGCTAACCTCCCTAAACAGAAAGAACCTCCCCATCGAGGTGACAGTGGGTGGGGAAGGTTCATGTTACGCTAGTTTGTCCACTATCCTATAGCCTATGACCTAAAATACAAACTGCACAATAACAGAGCCAAGCCATTCTGACAAAAGCTAAGGCATATCAACCTAAAGTTGGCAAGCCATATACAAAAGGAACTCCAAAATATGGTTGACGCTGGTATCATAGCCCCTATCAGATACTCTTCTTGGATGTCGAACTTGGTAGTTGTTCGAAAGAAAAATGGTGATATCCGCCTGTGTGTTCATTTCCGCAACCTCAACCAGTTGTCTTTGAAGGATAATTATCCCCTCCCAAACATGGAACATTTTCTTCAGCGGGTCACAGGGGCAGGGATGATGTCTATGCTAGATGGGTTCTCAAGGTACAACCAAGTCTTACTCAAAAGGGAGGACCAACTCAAAACTGCATTCACTACACCTTGGGGAACTTTTATGTACTTGAGAATTTCGTTTGGTCTTTTGAACGTTGGTGCCACTTTTCAGAGAGCAATGGACTTTGCCTTCAAAGACCTTATACAAAAGATCATAGAAATTTACCAAGATGACCTCACGGTTGTGTCCAAGGATAGGAAAGACCATCTCTCCCACCTCAGGATTGTTTTTGAGCGATGCAGAAAGTATGGTATCTCACTGAATCCTAAGAAGTCTGTTTTTGGTATTGACAAAGGGAAACTGTTGGGACACGTGGCCTCACCAGGAGGAGTCTCCATTGATCCCGAAAAAGTCCAATCAATAAAGGATGTCCGCCCTCTGGCCAACAAGAAAAGCCCTGAAATCTTTTCTTGGAAAAATCAATTTCATCCGCAGATTTGTGCCAAATTTTGCTGAAAGGATAAAACCGTTAAGCGCTCTACTGAAAAAGGATGTTGCTTTCAAGTGGGGAGATGAGACCAATAGATCTTTTGAAGATATCAAAAACGCTATCTCCCAATCCCCCGTCTTGATTAGTCCTGATTTTTCGCGAGATTACATAATATTCTTGTTTTCATCTCATGATACTATTGCGGGCGTCCTGATGCAAAAGGACGTTGATAACTATGAATATCCCGTAGCCTTTATGAGCAAAGTCCTAAGAGACTCAGAGTTAATCTACTCCATCACAGAGAAACAAGCCTATGCCTTGGTCAAATCCCTCAAACACTTCAGGAACTACATCAGTTACAATAAAATCAAGGCTTATGTCCCGTACCCAACTCTGAAGGATGTTTTATCACAACAAGACTGCATGGGTACTCGAGGAAAGTGGGTTTCCAAAATCCAGGAGTATGACTTAGAAATAAAACCCACCAAGATAATAAAGGGACAAGGTTTGGCCCAAATGTTGACTGAAAGCAATCAGGAATCCATACAGATGGGTGAGAATGAGCAAGTAAATGTAATGATCAGTGAATTAGAGCATGACGAGTGGTATTCCAATATTGTTTATTATCTAAAGAACTTATCTTGCCCTGATAATTTGGTGGATTACAAGAGAAGGGATTTGAGATTGAAGGCTATGAAATACTGCTTGACTGAAGATGGACTTGGATGGAAGAATCCGGATGGCGTTATACTTCGATGTGTAAACAAGGAAGAGGCAAAGAAGATATTGGAGGAATTGCATTTTGGGCATTGTGGTGGACATTTTGTTGCTCGTACTATTTCCCATAAGATCTTGAGGGCCGGATATTATTGGCCAACACTCTTTTCAGATACTTACCAACACGTTCGATCTTGCCAACCTTTCCAGTACTTCTCCGGCAAACCGAGACTCCCAGTGCAGCCCTTGAAACCGGTGGTAGTAGAGGCACCCTTTCAGCAATGGGGCTTGGATGTTGTTGGTGAATTCAAAGACAATTCAAGTAATGGCTATCGGTGGATCCTAACAGCTACAGACTGTTTCACTAGATGGGTTGAATCAATTCCTACAAAAAAGGCCACTGAGGAAGTAGTCATGAACTTCTTGGAGGTTCGGATCATAACTAGGTTCGACGCCCCTTCTAAGATCACTACAGATAATGCCAAAGCTTTTAGCTCCTATGCTCTGGTAAAATTTTGTTTCAAATATGGAATTACCCTATCCCATTCCTCCAACTACTACCCGCAAGGAAACGGATTGGCAGAATCAACCAATAAGAACCTCATGAATATTCTAAAAAAGGTTGTCGGAGAAAATAAAAATTCATGGGATAGCAAAATAAAATATGCAGTATGGCCAGATCGAATAACGACAAAAACTTCCACAGGGAAAACTCCTTTTGAGCTAGTATATGGACTTGAAGCAAAACTTCTTGTGAACCTCCCAATCCCTATCCTTCGGTTTGCTCAACAATACACCACAGATGCAGAAGCAATCCAAGGAAGGATCAATCAGTTGATAGAACTGGATGAGACACGGAGAGGTGCCTTGGGTCAAATGACGAGAAACCAAGAAAAGATACAGAACACCTTTGATCACAAAGCCAAGGAAAGAAATTTTGCCAAAAGAGATCTTGTCCTGCTGTGGGATAAAAGAAAAGAGAAGCTCGGTATGCACAAAATATTTGACAGCCTATGGGGAGGCCCTTATAAAATCGAGAGTTGTGCAGGTACAAATTCTTTCAACCTAGAGACCATGGAAGTAGAGATTCTGAAACTGCCAGTAAACGCTTTACATATCAAGCGTTACTACCCTCCAGACACATTACTCCACAGGTAAGTATAGGTAGGTAGGCATTCTTCTATGTATTATACCATCTACATTCCATGTTAGTTTGCTTCCTCGCTTGCATATTGATTGTTTTATTTCAGTCGTATACTTATATTATATTTGCGGGGTGCCAATATCACCCCACCTTTGTTACTGATGCCCTTTTCGAGTCTGAGAAGGTCTGTAGGTTTATGCTAGAGATGTTAAGGTTCTCATGCGCTCTACGGTGAGCACATGTCCCCGAGTTGGAGCCAGATGTTATCCCCGATTTCTAGGGATAACTTGGAGATCATGTCTCGAGGCCCACAGGTCCTAGACATGGAGTACTGAGAGTAGGATTGACCTAAGCATGGCCCTGGAGGACCCATCTTTCTTCTTCTTCATCAGACTTGTCCTGCCAACAGCAGCAGCATCCATCACCTTCGGCTTGGACATGTATCAGAGAAGACTCTTACTCCATGAGGTAATTGGTCCAGGTATCATGGTATGTGTCATATTTGATCATTCTAACCTTCAGATATATGTATCAAATTTCTTTCATTTCTGACGACTGCTTGGATCTTACATTAATCCACTTGACCAATGTTGGGGGGATTGACAGGGTACCCTAGCAAGCTTGTACCCATAGGTTTTGGTTAGCCACCAGGGGGGATTTTGAAGAGCCATCGTCCGCTCCCATCATATCATCATTCTTACATCTTATGTCCCACTCATCTATCCCATTCCCCTAGTCCGGACATTAGGATGACCTATTTATGGGGTTACACCTTATCTTGTGGGAAGAAGGGGCTAAAGGCCCAGGAGGTAAAAGCAGCTGGTAAGAGATAAAAGCCATAAAAAATAAAACCTAGAGATGCCTCGCCCAGGGATCCCCGAGAAGGCAATAAAAAGCCTCTCAATAAGAAACAAGAGGGACCCGAAGAAAAATAACAAAACAAGACCTAGACAAGAGGATGGGGGGTCTCATCACGAAGCCAGCCCATTATGTTCATAGGTACCTAGCAGTATGACATTGCCATTATCTGGTTACCACGCTAGGGCACTGACCTTTGGTTGCATGGCCAAGGGAAAGGGGGTTTCATCAGGAGCCAGCCTTATCATCCCTGTGAAAGTACTTGTGGGTAACACTGTCAGCTCCGGTCACCACGCCAAGGCAGTGTCCTCTAGTTAGACCTTGAAATAAAAAAGAAAGAAAAAGTAATAAAGAAAAGAAATAATAAAGGCAAATAAAGGGCTTGGAAAGAATTGCATCCATGACAGGTACAGCTCGCCTCCTACAAAGGCACCCACGGATAATATTCACCCCTGTCTTTCTCTATGTTTGGACATCCTTTGACCACACCACCTCGTGTTACATGGCTTGGATGATATCCTTTGGAAACTTTCCTTTTCTTGTGGATGTTGTCCCAATAGGGCATTTTGTCTTTTTCTTCATCTTTGTATAGTTGGTCATTGTAATGTCTCTGAGCTATTGGATGATATGATAGGGGTTTTATGCATGCATTTGATAAAATTAATGATGAAATATGATTGACATTGCTATGATCCCTAGGACTAATGAGCCCATGGAGGGCGAAGTTTTTGATGTGAAGGACCATGCCCGACGGACAGGTACCAAGTGGACCGGTACACATGGGGAGATGATTAGCTCGGACCTCCATGGGGCTGAAGAGCCCATCATATGGTTGTTGGGACCTCATCAGGGGCAGAGACAGGACAATGATTGATCGAGCTTTTGCACGAGAGAAGAAGGACGACGTTTTCATCCAGGACGCTTTGGCTAAGCCCAGACTAGGGGGGTTGACCCACTACAGGGGGAACGTGTCCTTTCTGATGCCCCAGGACATCATCTAGGAGTCATGACATCACCTCCAGTGTGTGGCACCTTGACAGATCATTTTGGCACTTGTGGCAGAGTTTGGAGGCCCAATGAGGGCCAACGTTTGCCATCTTATGTTGTTTTTTTCCCTAAAAAGGGCCAACGTCTCCCTCAAAAGGGCTTGACGTCTTGCGTATTACTCATTTAGTGTTTTGTTTAACAGTTTAATGTAAAACAGTATGATTTTTGGTTATTAGCCTTGTCGGCTATTTTTAATGACCTAATTAGTAATTAAATGTCATGAGATGATATATATTAAGGATGTTTTTCCTTCATTTGGAGATAACACAACTCACTCAGACTTGTGAGGTCTGATTTTTGCACCCTCCTAGGGTATATTTTCTTTCTAAGTGAGGCGCACTTGTTATTGGAAGGATTTTTTTGCATTTTTTGGCATTTCTCTCCAAGGAAGGTTTACAACTAGGGTTTGCACATGCTTTCTTCATGATATGTAAGTGATTTTCTTACAAAACTTCTTAATTAAATTGTTGTAGGTCTAATTTCTTGCATTTTCTTATTAAATTGCTGATTTGAAACCCTAGGTAACAAGCACACAAGTAGGTCATTGTTACATGTCCCCTTAGAGAGAAATTTTTCAGCCATGGAAGAAGAGGGATTGAACCTAGCCTTTGCTACACTCATCTTGCTTCTTCCCTTAAGCCAGCATTGATTTTTTATAGGTTGAAAGAGGGTGGCGTCCTAGGCCTAGGTTATCTACACCTAGGGCCATCATCTTCTAGGGTTCGAAAGCCTTGTCTTTACAACGATTTCTCTCACCTCATCCCTTAAATTTATCATTTATGCTAGCTGTTTTGCCAAGTTGACCTAAGGAAGGAGGAAAGAGCACGAGGCCTTGGTTAAGCAACACCGGAGTGAGCCTCCTTCCCCTAGGATTTTGATTCTAGGGCCTTGCCTTCACAGCACTTTAGAACCCTTCCCTCTTGTCGTTAAGTCTTCATCCTTTCAAAACCTCTTGCCCTTATCTTGTTTGACTCCATATACCCTAAGGCACTGATCTCTAACCTCCAACGTTGAAGTCCTAGTGTAAAAAATCACTCTCAAAACTCTAAATTTTGAAACCCTAACTAACAAACTAACCTAACTAAGGCTGACGTCACAATTGGTTATCTCATCTTGACGCATCAAGTGTTGAATATAAGCAATTAAATGATGATTTAAGGCATTTATTGAGTAAAGTGTTGGTTGGATACATTGTTAGCTTGATCATCTTGATAGTTATTAATGAATTGATGCTTTTTCCATAGCTAATTGATAAAACGTTGACTTCATTGGTATCTATTCTTTTACATTGCTTACTAATTGATATCAAATAGTCATTGAAGTACTAACCCATTGAGTTATAGCCTACATATATATTGTATTATTGTTGTCTTGTTCCGGGCAGGTGTTTTCATTTGGGCATACACTTATTTATTGGCTGATTAGCCGGATTATCTGACTTTGGTGGCAACCTGTGAGGGGGAAACTTTAATCTTGACTTTATACCTTAGCCTCTTCAAAACCCCAGGTTGTCGGGGACGTCTCCCCTGGGTTAACCTCCCTAAACAGAAAGAACCTCCCCATTGAGGTGACATTGGGTGGGGAAGGTTCCTGTTACGCCAGTTTGCCTTCAATTCTCTAGCCTTTGACCTAGCTACAAACTGCGCGATAACATTTTGGCGCCGTTGCCGGAGAACACTACGTCAATCTTCCTCAACAACAATTCTTTTGGTAAGCCTTGCCTCAAAGACCTTTCTCTTACAAGCTTACCTGGCGACTCCACTGGACTTTATTTCCGCTTCTTTCATAGTTTCAAGTAAATTATCTGGCAACTCCATCAATGATGACCCGTAGCGGGAGACAATACTCAAATCCATCTACTGTGGCCACCATCACTCTAACAAACTCTACGCCTCTAGTTAATCCTGATCCTCACAAATGGTCTTACTCGGAGGGTTTCAACTGTTTCGACTTTAGCAACATCCAAGGGGGGATGCATGACTTACCCAAGGATGCAAACTCTTGGCTACCCTTCTTCTCAGGAAAGGGCACCCCTGGAAACTCGCATTGGACCCGTTTCTGCGATAGTTTTGATGTTCATTTGGCTGGTCAAGATCACCCGGATGTGTTCATGAGGCTCTTTGCAACTTCCCTTATAGGAGATGCTAAAGTTTGGATCGATGGGTGTCCTAAGGGAAGCATAAAAAACCCTGAAGAACTACAAAAGACCTTTAAAATAAGGTGGTGTGATAGTGAACATTCACAAGACTCCTTTTCCCAATACTTTAACATTTGCAAAGGACCCTGTGAGAGTATCAGAGATTTCAGTGATAGGTTCAACCTTCTCCTCAAAAAGGTCCGGTCAAAAGTGGGTTCAGAACAAGCCATCATCGATCACTTCTTGTCTTCCTTAGAAGGAACCCTGCAATTCAATGTTAAGGACCGGTCACCAACAACTTTAGAAGAAGTGCAAGACCTGGCCTTTCAAATTGAAAGGAATCTTGATTTTGACAATTACATTAACCAAAGAAATCTTACGCAAAATTGCGAACTATGGGATCCTGGTAATGAACCTATGGTGAAACTTTAACCTCCAAGGATCCTCCAAGTCGAACTCGCTCCCACTAAAAGGAAATGGAGCCTTTCTCATGAAAGTGATGTTCCTTCTCAAGAACCCCCTTCAAAAAGGACCCATCCGGAGGATGAAGTTGACGCTGTCTTACCCAAAAAATTTGAACCAAATCTTCCTGAAGACTTCTCTCTTTTTATCCACCAGGTAGGACACCCTGCTTCAAGAGTTTGTGAGTTCACACCTTTTTATGTCTTCCTCTGAATCAAAGACTTTCTCCTTCGCAACTGTCTCCTGCACCCAAGTGCCACAACCAACATAATGACAGAAGAAGTTATGCATCAATTAGGTATGAAAATCTCACGAGCAAATACCGGAGATAACTTCGCAAAAGGAATCATTAACAACCTCGAGGTGGCATTTGACTCCTGCCCCAATGCTCCTTTCTTGATAAATGTGGTCATCATAGATGATGTAAACAATTTCGGGATTATTCTTCGCAAAAACCTCATACAACACTTGAATGGAAGAATTTACAAGAAGCAATCCAGAGCGACTATCCCTCATCTAGAAGGGGGATTTTTCACCGTCTGTAATGAGCCTTTCGTTGGCTCACCAGTTGAGACCCCCGATGAGGCAAGCGACCAACTTTTATGCATCAATAGTGGTCTTAATGATTGGTTCAATCAGGAAGGGAAGTTGGATATGGACACCGTTGAAGAGACAGAAGGAATCTGTACCTTGGAGTTCGATGGGTCACACTCAAGCTTTGGATCAGGCGCTGGAGTAGTTTTAACAGCTCCCTCGGGTGAGGTCTTTTACCACTCATACAAGCTGGAATTTCGTTGCACCAACAATGTGGCTGAGTATGAAGCTTTGATTCTGGGACTCAATCTAGCAATTGACAAAGGTGTTACAATCCTGGAAGTGAAGGGGGACTCAGACCTCATTGTGTCGCAAGTTTTGACGAGATTTGCCACTAAGAATGAGAAGTTGAAAAAGTATCGAGATGTGGCTCAAACCCTTTCAAAATCCTTCAGAAAAGTATCGATCGAAGTCGTTCCTCGAGAAGAAAACCACGTGGTTGATGCTTTGGCTGTCTCAGCCTCTACTTTACAACCATGTGAAGGCCCTTTTCACGACCTATGCAAGATGGAGGTTCTTTTTAGGCCCTCTGTTATCGACAATTTGGAGCATTGGCAGGTGTTCGAGGATGATGATCAAATTATCAGATTCATGGAAAATAACAAAGAATTTACCGATTCGCAAGTTGCTTTCTTGGCCGACTCTATGGATTTAGATGTCATCAACCTGCAAAACAATACCTTACCAAAGGGTTGTATTCCTCTAGAAAACCTTTTTGACAGACATGATGTTTTCAAAGGAAAGAGTCAAACTCCAAAATATGGTTGACGCTGGTATCATAGCCCCTATCAGATACTCTTCTTGGATGTCAAACTTGGTAGTTGTTCGAAAGAAAAATGGTGATATCTGCCTGTGTGTTCATTTCCGCAACCTCAACCAGTTGTCTTTGAAGGATAATTATCCCCTCCCAAACATGGAACATTTTCTTCAGCGGGTCACAGGGGCAGGGATGATGTCTATGCT
>JZKD02S2346521.1:12513-24731 GCA_000966675.3 Picea glauca
CTTAAAGGACAAAGGGATGCAGACTCAATGTGAAGTGAATAATTTCTCCAGAGTAACTTTTCTCTCAAAGTTGAATTATTTCTCCTCTTTTCCATAGCTCAGATTTGGCCCATTTATAGCCTTCAAGTGGAACTGAAGGGACGAGTCATAATGTTTCTAGTATATGGAAGGCCAAGGATCATTGATCTCGTGACATGAAATGGAAACCCGACACCATTTTTCAATTTTGGGCACATTTCCCGATGTGCACGAGCTGTGGTGGTGCAACCTGCATATACGCATGTTGTATAGTAGGCAAGGTGCATATATGTGGAAAAATTATATTTTTAGCTCTGGTATTTGCAAAAAGGGACTTCAAGTCTGCATAGGGAAATAGAAAAAGGCCTTCTATGCAATATTTCTTGGGGTGAGGCAAATATTTCTATAACAGATGCACCCTAATGTGTGAGGTCAAAGGAGTATATGTGATGGCCGAAATACATTATAAAAACCCATAAGTGGAGTAATGGGGACCCAGCTAGAAGAACTAGTTGCTCATTACAATTTGTATGGACTTTGAATACATGGCTTCCAATTTGAATTACACTGGAGATCCATGTAAAAATATACCAAACAACTATCCATGGCCATGAATAGGAAAATACGAATGCGGTTACATGCCAAAGGGTGTCATAGTCATGAAAAAGGCCCAGTAAAACCAATCTCAAAATCAATCTGAAGATATGTGTATACAATGGAGTACAATCTGATCTCCCATGATCATTGAAGTCACACAGGTACTGGTCCAATGAAAAGGTAGCAACAAATTAGGAAATTTGCGACTACATACTGATGTCTTCAAGTATTCTACACAATCTGCGAAGGTGCAAGTCTACATCGTGTGAATAAAGGAGTTTAGGTCGAACACAATGATACTTCGTTTGATTACCGGTCATTGAGGTATACTGTTAACAAATGCGAAACAACCTACCAATGACAAAAGTAGGTATCAAGGCACCAAGTACATTCTTACAAGTGTGAATAAAGGAGTCGGGGTCGAACACTTGAAGAATCCATCGATCAGGAGACATTGATGTATTCGATGGTGAGAGAACCTACCATTAATGACATCAAGACTCTAGGTACTCATAGGACTCTAGGACTTGTTTCCAAAATAGATGAGCTGAAATCGATGGAAGGAGACCCTCTGAAAGGAGAGAATTAAGGCATATCTCATCATTCAACATGAGGTACAAAGCTTGAGCTTGATGATTTGGAGGAAATCGGATGAAGAACATGTTCATGAACCAATGACCCTATGCGTCTTTCATGTGTGCCAAGTGTAAGCAGTACCCGAAAAATACCCTCTGAATAACAGCCAATGAGGAAAACTGCTGACAAAGGCAAGGAAACCATCAATAAGGCTAATGTCATCCAATACATTGCATGAATCCCAATGTGTGAATAGATTTCTTTTCGTCAAACACAAGAGAAACCACCCAGTCAATGACCAATGATGAAATGTCGATTGTTGGGTTCAAGTTTACCTACAAATTAGGAAACTAGGACCAATGTGCGTAATAGGACTATGACTTCATGTGATTCTAAGACAAACTGAGGGTAGGGACGACATGCAAAGTCAAGAGTTCTGAGGAATGGTCAACACAAGTTGATAGACATCCTTTGAACTAGAGCATGAGACATATTGAAGACTCTGGCAGCATATATGCAATGATGAAAACATAAGATGCATGAGGCATCAATCAAACTCTCCATAGGGACTAGAAGAGTAACCAGTTAGGGAAGTAAATGCTTTGTAATGATCTCAGCTTCCGAAGGCCATGTTAAACCCAAAATTATGATGACAAGTGGACTCAACAAATTTGTGCTATGTTCAAAGGCAACACGACTACTGCCAATATAAGATAATACTCCCTTCCCACCCGTCTTTTTTTGTTTTTTCATAGTCAAATGAATGCTATGATACAGAAGAGGAAACGAGTATTGCAAGTACGCAAAACTAGTTCCAGCAGTGGAACATACCTATGCTCAATGCAAGGAGGTGCATGTGGGAGATGGACACTCGAGGGAATGTTCCCTCCTAGGTATAGGGTGTCAAGTTGCAAAGGTATAAATGAGGCTCTGCTTGGTTGATGATGCAAAACTACAGAGGAAAATGGTTTATAACACAAGGCGAGAACCAACCATAGGCTCAATACTGTAAGTAAGGGCATGAGATGCAATCACAACTTAACGCCAAAAAATGTCCTTTTTCATAATCTTAGTCTACTTGGTTTGAAAAAGAGATAAACTTGTACCAAATAGACGTCCTTTCAAATCCAATTTACGAGTGTGAAAGAGACAAGTTCACTCGACAATCTTTTTTATTTTTGAAAACGAGTCGGAAAAGAGCTTAAATCAAACTCACCTGGGAGTCTTCTAGGTATAGTTCAACATGTTTATGAGTGAGAAATGAGGCTCAACATAAAGTCATGTATTAGCTATAACGGATTCTCGGTCCTACGAAAAAAATCTCTGCATGGGCACCAAAATGGAGCAAATGATCTAACTAGGGTACCCATGTTTGGTAAGTCTCTACCATTTGATAATGGCATGTCTTGTAGCAGATGGGTGGTTTTGCGTTGCTAAAAAATGGGTTCATACCTAAGGAATATGAGTGACAGTTATAATACAATGCAAGTGTGTATGATGGAATGGATACCTATCCTATATGTTGGGTAGCGAAAATACCTATCTGTAGTTACAAATGGTTGACATAACCCTAAAAACATAAGAATCCCTGGCGAAAACTACAAAAACCAACTCAATCCACTACTGTATTAGTCCATTAGGAGAAAATACAATCTGAAACTATGCAAAGTGGGTAAAAATTGCTATAAATATTAATAAAAACCAAATTTTACTATGCCATTTGACTTTTTTACCCAAATAGTGAATTTTGGACCAAAGTACCTCCGATATTCAACTGCTGATTGCGAGAGCGTCGAGTGACGGAATCAACGACCTTCTAGACTAGGTAATTCTTCTTCCCCTCCTCTTCCTTTCTAGTGGATTACATTTTGTATTTAGGTTTGAATTTTTAAGTTATCTTGGGTGCAAATCAAAAGTTTAGGTGTACATGGGCTACCATTCATCGGGTCGTGTATACGTGTGGTTATATGTGACTGTCTAAAAGACAACCAGCGTATACTCAGCCCTATACATGACTGTGAATGCTACAACCCGCGTATATTTCCTTAAAGAAATTTTTTTATGGTTGCTAACTCAAAAAGTGATGTTTCTCTGGTAGCATGGTGCTAGAATGGAGGGAAAGGGAACATGAGGAGGTAGATGTTGCTGTGGAAAGCAATCCGGGGCCTAAATGGCCTTGAAAAGATGCAGGTTGTACAAGTTTTTGGAACTCAAAGGTATGAGGGCCCAAGTGAGGTTTCTACAGTTGCTCGTGGATTACTGGGATACAGATAGTGAGAGCTTCAACCTTTATGGGAAACCATTAAGGATTGAAGTTGAGGATATATATTTCTTGACGAGGTTGTTGCGTCGGGGTGAGGTGGTGAACCTCAAAGCCCGGGGAGTTGGGAGAGGTATAAATATAGAAGAGTACATAAATGCTTACTGCATAGCAGAGACCAAAAAGGTCGAGAGTCAACTCCCCATCCGAGAAATAAACAATCTAAGCCTCAAGATCGTTGTCCTCATTTTGACCTGGATCACAGGATCAATTTCGTTGCACCAGGCATCGAGATCTCTTATGTTCTACTTCATATACTGTTTGAGAGCCACGGTGTACAATTGGTGCACCTTGCTACTGGATAATATGAAGATCTAATTGAAAAAATGAAAACAGGGTGATAAGAGGAACTTCAGGTTTGCTTCCATCTTGTGTATCTTTTTCTTTGAGCATGTTCCAAGTTTGGGACCTAGAGTTGATATCATTCCTTGAGGGCCTCACAATCCATCCATGGCACGGTGGACCGAGGTGATGAGATGACATGGGGGAGGTAGGGTGCCCACACCCTAAAATGATGATTTCTTTTACTGATGGAGATGGAAGGTCCTTTCTATGTATGACTACCCCTATGCAAGGATCGACTTCAGAGGGGACCCTGACATGCCATTTCCACCAAGGACCGCCTACGGGTACATAGGTATGTCAAAGTTTTAAAATATTTCATTTTTTTGTATTTTTGTATAGTAAAACAAAACAAAAATTGGATGATGTTTAAGTACTGACTAGACACATATGTGATGCAGACATAGGTCTGCGATGGCCAGACGGGCTTCCACGGCATCGTCAGAGGCACTGGAGAGATGAGGCGGTGGGAGGAGAGGTAGAGAGAGTCCTTCAAAACGTGTAGGGAAACCTGTCTCATTTGACACCTAGGATTTTGATGGTTCAGGTAGAGGATTTGCCGGAGGCTATGCAATGGTAGGTGGTTGGCGTTCCTAGAGCTTAGGTGCGACTCTTTTGATGTCTTTCAAATGTCATAGTTTGTTATCATGACACACATCTGACGCCACAGGCATAGAGGTCATGGATTTCGTATTATCAGTTGTATATGTGTATTGAGGGTATTGGCCCCAATTTTGTACTATAAGCATCATATTTTTTGAAATATATATAAAACATGGTTCTTTGACTTTACTTACATTACAATGTGTACATTGATGAGAATGTTTTCTTTGGTTTAGTTATGTGACAAATATCAATCTAAAATGAAATTAGTATAAGCATCAAATACATAATTAAAACTCCTAGGTATGTGATGATAAGTAATAAAATCAAATTGTCATTCTAAAAGGAGTACCTGAAGGAATCATCAGAATAATATAGGGTCGTGCACATGGTAATTGTCATTCAACTAACATACTACTAACTAGGAATCTAGGTGAACCTCCAAAGAGAGAATACCATGTGAAATGGCATCGCGTAAAATTTCTATAACGACACTATATTCGGCCACATTATTGGTGGATGGCCCTAGGCATATGTCACCTGAAGACACCAGTAGAACCTCGAGTGAGTAAACCACCCAAGCGGTGGAAGCCAAGTTCTGTGTATGATGATTGGCTCCTTCTACGAATCCTTAGTAGACCGAAGACTCCATTGACATCTTCCAACCAAGGGAAAAATCGATAAGCAAGTTGAAGACAAAAATATAGGGAAAAAATATATACACTAAATTACATTAGTATATAAAGAGTTATTCCCAAGATTTGGGCTCAAGCGTAATATGTTTTCAAGTAGAGCCCATTCCTGGGCTTGGCCAACATGTTCCCTTCATAATATTCTAATTAATAGGATCCTTTTTCCAAGACATGTCACACGATATAGGGACCGTGCCACATGGGTTTGAAATTTCCTTCCCCCAACGGTTCTTTGGCTTGATCATATAAAAGGACCAACTCACCCTCAACGTACAATAGAGGACAGAAATACTTATCATATTGGACCTTGACACATCTCTTATTCTCTTCGATAGTCGTAGAGGCGTCTCGATGCTTCTCGTCAAGGCTCTCTAGGTGTACGAGGTGTTGCTCGAGATTGGAAGTGTCAGGGAGGAGTGCGACTGCCAATCTAAGAGAAGGGATTTCACATTCAATAGGTAAGATTGACTCTACACCGTGTACTAACTAGAAAGGAGAAAATCCGATGGTGGTCTCGACCGAGGTTCGATATGCCCAAAGTGCAGGATATAACATAATATGCCAGTCATATTTGTTTTGGCTGACATTTTTTTGCAAAATGGTTGTGAGAGACTTGTTGAGGACCTCTACCTATCCATTTTCTTGGGGGTAGTAAGGGGAAGAATGACCATGCTTAAACCCAAACTTGGATGCTATCTCTTCCATCATTTTAGTCTTAAATTGACTGCCATGATCAGTGACAATCTCACTCGGGATACCAAACCTGGAAATAATTTGATTGAATACAAAGAAGGTGACAGTCTTCCTGTCAGATTCAAATGTAGGAATGGCCTCGGCCTACTTAGTAAAGTATTCTATGGCCATGATAATGTATTGATGCCCCCCAATTGAAGTTGGGTTGCAATCCACAAATTCCACCCCCCACTTGGTGAAGGGACTGACGATAATGACTAGATGGAGAGGGGTTGGATGCNCAATGTGAAGTGAATAATTTCTCCAGAGTAACTTTTCTCTCAAAGTTGAATTATTTCTCCTCTTTTCCATAGCTCGGATTTGGCCCATTTATAGCCTTCAAGTGGAACTGAAGGGATGACTCATAATGTTTCTAGTATATGGAAGGCCAAGGATCATTGATCTCGTGACATGAAATGGAAACCCGACACCATTTTTCAATTTTGGGCACATTTCCCGATGTGCGTGAGCTGTGGTGGTGCAACCTGCATATACGCATGTTGTATAGTAGGCAAGGTGCATATATGTGGAAAAATTATATTTTTAGCTCTGGTATTTGCAAAAAGGGACTTCAAGTCTGCATAGGGAAATAGAAAAAGGCCTTCTATGCAATATTTCTTGGGGTGAGGAAAATATTTCTATAACAGATGCACCCTAATGTGTGAGGTCAAAGGAGTATATGTGATGACCGAAATACATTATAAAAACCCATAAGTGGAGTAATGGGGACCCAGCTAGAAGAACTAGTTGCTCATTACAATTTGTATGGACTTTGAATACATGGCTTCCAATTTGAATTACATTGGAGATCCATGTAAAAATATACCAAACAACTATCCATGGCCATGAATAGGAAAATACGAATGCGATTACATGCCAAAGGGTGTCATAGTCATGAAAAAGGCCCAGTAAAACCAATCTCAAAATCAATCTAAAGATATGTGTATACAATGGAGTACAATCTGATCTCCGATGATCATTGAAGTCACACAGCCACTGGTCCAATGAAAAGGTAGCAACAAATTAGGAAATTTGCGACTACATACCGATGTCTTCAAGTCTTCTACACAATCTTCAAAGGTGCAAGTCTACATCATGTGAATAAAGGATTTTAGGTCGAACACAATGATACTTCGTTTGATTACCGGTCATTGAGGTATACTGTTAACAAATGTGAAACAACCTACCAATGATGAAAGTAGGTATCAAGGCACCAAGTACATTCTTACAAGTGTGAATAAAGGAGTCGGGGTCGAACACTTGAAGAATCCATCGATCATGAGACATTGATGTATTCGATGGTGAGAGAACCTACCATTAATGACATCAAGACTCTAGGTACTCATAGGACTCTAGGACTTGTTTCCAAAATAGATGAGCTGAAATCGATGGAAGGAGACCCTCTGAAAGGAGAGAATTAAGGCATATCTCATCATTCAACATGAGGTACAAAGCTTGAGCTTGATGATTTGGAGGAAATCGGATGAAGAACATGTTCATGAACCAATGACCCTATGCGTCTTTCATGTGTGCCAAGTGTAAGCAGTACCCGAAAAATACCCTCTGAATAACAGCCAATGAGGAAAACTGCTGACAAAGGCAAGGAAACCATCAATAAGGCTAATGTCATCCAATACATTGCATGAATCCCAATGTGTGAATAGATTTCTTTTCGTCAAACACAAGAGAAACCACCCAGTCAATGACCAATGATGAAATGTCGATTGTTGGGTTCAAGTTTACCTACAAATTAGGAAACTAGGACCAATGTGCGTAATAGGACTATGACTTCATGTGATTCTAAGACAAACTGAGGGTAGGGACGACATGCAAAGTCAAGAGTTCTGAGGAATGGTCAACACAAGTTGATAGACATCCTTTGAACTAGAGCATGAGACATATTGAAGACTCTGGCAGCATATATGCAATGATGAAAACATAAGATGCATGAGGCATCAATCAAACTCTCCATAGGGACTAGAAGAGTAACCAGTTAGGGAAGTAAATGCTTTGTAATGATCTCAGCTTCCGAAGGCCATGTTAAACCCAAAATTATGATGACAAGTGGACTCAACAAATTTGTGCTATGTTCAAAGGCAACACGACTACTGCCAATATAAGATAATACTCCCTTCCCACCCGTCTTTTTTTGTTTTTTCATAGTCAAATGAATGCTATGATACAGAAGAGGAAACGAGTATTGCAAGTACGCAAAACTAGTTCCAGCAGTGGAACATACCTATGCTCAATGCAAGGAGGTGCATGTGGGAGATGGACACTCGAGGGAATGTTCCCTCCTAGGTATAGGGTGTCAAGTTGCAAAGGTATAAATGAGGCTCTGCTTGGTTGATGATGCAAAACTACAGAGGAAAATGGTTTATAACACAAGGCGAGAACCAACCATAGGCTCAATACTGTAAGTAAGGGCATGAGATGCAATCACAACTTAACGCCAAAAAATGTCCTTTTTCATAATCTTAGTCTACTTGGTTTGAAAAAGAGATAAACTTGTACCAAATAGACGTCCTTTCAAATCCAATTTACGAGTGTGAAAGAGACAAGTTCACTCGACAATCTTTTTTATTTTTGAAAACGAGTCGGAAAAGAGCTTAAATCAAACTCACCTGGGAGTCTTCTAGGTATAGTTCAACATGTTTATGAGTGAGAAATGAGGCTCAACATAAAGTCATGTATTAGCTATAACGGATTCTCGGTCCTACGAAAAAAATCTCTGCATGGGCACCAAAATGGAGCAAATGATCTAACTAGGGTACCCATGTTTGGTAAGTCTCTACCATTTGATAATGGCATGTCTTGTAGCAGATGGGTGGTTTTGCGTTGCTAAAAAATGGGTTCATACCTAAGGAATATGAGTGACAGTTATAATACAATGCAAGTGTGTATGATGGAATGGATACCTATCCTATATGTTGGGTAGCGAAAATACCTATCTGTAGTTACAAATGGTTGACATAACCCTAAAAACATAAGAATCCCTGGCGAAAACTACAAAAACCAACTCAATCCACTACTGTATTAGTCCATTAGGAGAAAATACAATCTGAAACTATGCAAAGTGGGTAAAAATTGCTATAAATATTAATAAAAACCAAATTTTACTATGCCATTTGACTTTTTTACCCAAATAGTGAATTTTGGACCAAAGTACCTCCGATATTCAACTGCTGATTGCGAGAGCGTCGAGTGACGGAATCAACGACCTTCTAGACTAGGTAATTCTTCTTCCCCTCCTCTTCCTTTCTAGTGGATTACATTTTGTATTTAGGTTTGAATTTTTAAGTTATCTTGGGTGCAAATCAAAAGTTTAGGTGTACATGGGCTACCATTCATCGGGTCGTGTATACGTGTGGTTATATGTGACTGTCTAAAAGACAACCAGCGTATACTCAGCCCTATACATGACTGTGAATGCTACAACCCGCGTATATTTCCTTAAAGAAATTTTTTTATGGTTGCTAACTCAAAAAGTGATGTTTCTCTGGTAGCATGGTGCTAGAATGGAGGGAAAGGGAACATGAGGAGGTAGATGTTGCTGTGGAAAGCAATCCGGGGCCTAAATGGCCTTGAAAAGATGCAGGTTGTACAAGTTTTTGGAACTCAAAGGTATGAGGGCCCAAGTGAGGTTTCTACAGTTGCTCGTGGATTACTGGGATACAGATAGTGAGAGCTTCAACCTTTATGGGAAACCATTAAGGATTGAAGTTGAGGATATATATTTCTTGACGAGGTTGTTGCGTCGGGGTGAGGTGGTGAACCTCAAAGCCCGGGGAGTTGGGAGAGGTATAAATATAGAAGAGTACATAAATGCTTACTGCATAGCAGAGACCAAAAAGGTCGAGAGTCAACTCCCCATCCGAGAAATAAACAATCTAAGCCTCAAGATCGTTGTCCTCATTTTGACCTGGATCACAGGATCAATTTCGTTGCACCAGGCATCGAGATCTCTTATGTTCTACTTCATATACTGTTTGAGAGCCACGGTGTACAATTGGTGCACCTTGCTACTGGATAATATGAAGATCTAATTGAAAAAATGAAAACAGGGTGATAAGAGGAACTTCAGGTTTGCTTCCATCTTGTGTATCTTTTTCTTTGAGCATGTTCCAAGTTTGGGACCTAGAGTTGATATCATTCCTTGAGGGCCTCACAATCCATCCATGGCACGGTGGACCGAGGTGATGAGATGACATGGGGGAGGTAGGGTGCCCACACCCTAAAATGATGATTTCTTTTACTGATGGAGATGGAAGGTCCTTTCTATGTATGACTACCCCTATGCAAGGATCGACTTCAGAGGGGACCCTGACATGCCATTTCCACCAAGGACCGCCTACGGGTACATAGGTATGTCAAAGTTTTAAAATATTTCATTTTTTTGTATTTTTGTATAGTAAAACAAAACAAAAATTGGATGATGTTTAAGTACTGACTAGACACATATGTGATGCAGACATAGGTCTGCGATGGCCAGACGGGCTTCCACGGCATCGTCAGAGGCACTGGAGAGATGAGGCGGTGGGAGGAGAGGTAGAGAGAGTCCTTCAAAACGTGTAGGGAAACCTGTCTCATTTGACACCTAGGATTTTGATGGTTCAGGTAGAGGATTTGCCGGAGGCTATGCAATGGTAGGTGGTTGGCGTTCCTAGAGCTTAGGTGCGACTCTTTTGATGTCTTTCAAATGTCATAGTTTGTTATCATGACACACATCTGACGCCACAGGCATAGAGGTCATGGATTTCGTATTATCAGTTGTATATGTGTATTGAGGGTATTGGCCCCAATTTTGTACTATAAGCATCATATTTTTTGAAATATATATAAAACATGGTTCTTTGACTTTACTTACATTACAATGTGTACATTGATGAGAATGTTTTCTTTGGTTTAGTTATGTGACAAATATCAATCTAAAATGAAATTAGTATAAGCATCAAATACATAATTAAAACTCCTAGGTATGTGATGATAAGTAATAAAATCAAATTGTCATTCTAAAAGGAGTACCTGAAGGAATCATCAGAATAATATAGGGTCGTGCACATGGTAATTGTCATTCAACTAACATACTACTAACTAGGAATCTAGGTGAACCTCCAAAGAGAGAATACCATGTGAAATGGCATCGCGTAAAATTTCTATAACGACACTATATTCGGCCACATTATTGGTGGATGGCCCTAGGCATATGTCACCTGAAGACACCAGTAGAACCTCGAGTGAGTAAACCACCCAAGCGGTGGAAGCCAAGTTCTGTGTATGATGATTGGCTCCTTCTACGAATCCTTAGTAGACCGAAGACTCCATTGACATCTTCCAACCAAGGGAAAAATCGATAAGCAAGTTGAAGACAAAAATATAGGGAAAAAATATATACACTAAATTACATTAGTATATAAAGAGTTATTCCCAAGATTTGGGCTCAAGCGTAATATGTTTTCAAGTAGAGCCCATTCCTGGGCTTGGCCAACATGTTCCCTTCATAATATTCTAATTAATAGGATCCTTTTTCCAAGACATGTCACACGATATAGGGACCGTGCCACATGGGTTTGAAATTTCCTTCCCCCAACGGTTCTTTGGCTTGATCATATAAAAGGACCAACTCACCCTCAACGTACAATAGAGGACAGAAATACTTATCATATTGGACCTTGACACATCTCTTATTCTCTTCGATAGTCGTAGAGGCGTCTCGATGCTTCTCGTCAAGGCTCTCTAGGTGTACGAGGTGTTGCTCGAGATTGGAAGTGTCAGGGAGGAGTGCGACTGCCAATCTAAGAGAAGGGATTTCACATTCAATAGGTAAGATTGACTCTACACCGTGTACTAACTAGAAAGGAGAAAATCCGATGGTGGTCTCGACCGAGGTTCGATATGCCCAAAGTGCAGGATATAACATAATATGCCAGTCATATTTGTTTTGGCTGACATTTTTTTGCAAAATGGTTGTGAGAGACTTGTTGAGGACCTCTACCTATCCATTTTCTTGGGGGTAGTAAGGGGAAGAATGACCATGCTTAAACCCAAACTTGGATGCTATCTCTTCCATCATTTTAGTCTTAAATTGACTGCCATGATCAGTGACAATCTCACTCGGGATACCAAACCTGGAAATAATTTGATTGAATACAAAGAAGGTGACAGTCTTCCTGTCAGATTCAAATGTAGGAATGGCCTCGGCCTACTTAGTAAAGTATTCTATGGCCATGATAATGTATTGATGCCCCCCAATTGAAGTTGGGTTGCAATCCACAAATTCCACCCCCCACTTGGTGAAGGGACTGACGATAATGACTAGATGGAGAGGGGTTGGATGC
>JZKD02S2346532.1:64093-90176 GCA_000966675.3 Picea glauca
TATACGTGAGGTTATACATGACTGTGTAAAATACATGGCACATATACTCATCCCTATACGTGACTGTAGATGAAGTAGCCCACGTACAATTCTGTAATCAATGATTTCTATGGTTTCTAACTCAAAATTTGACTTTAATCTGGCATGATGGTGCTAGAATGGAGGGAGAGGGAGCACGAGGAGGTAGATGTTGTTTTGGAACAAGATCTGGGGGCCCAAATGGCCCTGAAAATATGTGGCTTATATAAATTTTGGGCACTCAAATGGATGAGGGCCCAGGTGAGGTTTCTTGAGATGATTGTGGATTACTGGGATCCTAACAAGTAGAGATTCAACCTCGATGGGAAACTATTAAGGGTTGAAGTCGAGGATATATACTTTTTGACTAGGTTATCATGTCGGGGTGAGCTGGTGAACCTCAAATCCTGGGGAACTAGGAGCGGTATGAAGATAGAGGAGTACATAGATGCTCATTCTGTAGCAGGGACCTCTAAGGTCGAGAGTCAACTCCCCATCCGAGCGATAAACAATCTCATCCTCAAGATTGTTGTCCTCATGTTGACTAGGATCACAGGATGAGCTTCGTTGCACTAGGAATCAAGACCACTCATGTTATATGCTATAGAGTGATTGAGACCGACAGTATATGATTGATGTACCTCACTACTGGCTAATATGAAGAGCCAGTTGATAGATTGCAAACAGGGTAGAAATAGGAACTTCGGGTTTGCCTCTATCTTATGCATCTTTTTCTTCTAGCAGGTTCCAGGTTTAGGAACTAGAGTTGAGATTCTTCCGAGTGGACCTCATGATCCAACCATGGAACAATGGACCAAGGTAATGAGACGACAAGGGGGAGGTAGGGTGCCCACACCCCACAACGAGGATTTATTCTATTGGTGGAGGCGATAGGTCATTTCTCTGGATGACTATCCCTATGCAGGGATCAACTTCAAAGGGGACCCTGACATTCCACTCCCACCAGGGACTGCCTACAGGGACATAGGTATGCCAAATGTGTTTAAATATTTCATTTTTTTGTATTTTTGTATAGTGAAACAAAAATATTTTTCGATGATGCTTAAGTATTAACTAGACACTTGTGTGACGTAGACGTGGGTCCGCGATGGACAAACAGGCTTCCCTGATATCGTCGGAGGCACCAGGGAGATGAGGTGGTGGGAAGAGAAGCTGAGAGAGTCCTTCAAAATGTGCAGGTCAACCTATCTCATTTGACTCATAGGATTCTGATGGTTCAAATAGAGGATCTGTCGGAAACCATGTCGCGAAAAGTGGTTCGTGTGCCCAAAGCTTGGGTGCGACTCTTTCGACATCTCACAAAAGTCCTAGTTTGTTATCATGACAAACATATGATGCCACAAGCGTAGATTTCGTGGATATTGTAGTATCAACTGTATATGTGTATTGAGGGTGTTAGACCCAATTTTGTACTATAAACATCATATTTTCTGAAATATATATAAAATAGGGATTTTCAAATTTACTTATATTACAATGTGTACATTGATGAGATGGTTTTCTTTGCTTTAGTTATGTGACAAATGCCAATCTAAAACGAAATTAGCATAAGAGTTGGATACATGATTAGAACTCCTAGGAATGTGATAATAAGTAATAAAATTGAACTGTCATTCTAAAAGACGTACCTGTAGGAATCATCAGATTAAGGTAGGATCATGCTTGTGGTAAATGCCATTCAATTGACATAATACTAACTGGGAATCCAAGTGAACCTCTAAAGAGTGAATACCATGTGAGATAACATCATGCAAAAGTTCTATAACGACACTATATTCAGCCACATTATTCGTGGATGTCCCTAGGCATACACCATTTGAAGACACCAGTAGACCCTCGAGTGAGTAAACCACCCAAGTGGCGAAAGCCAAGTTCTGTGTATGATGAATGGATCCATTTGTGAATCCTAAGTAGACCAAAGACTCCATTGACATCTGCCAACCAAGGGAAAACTTGATTAAGAAAGTTGAAGATGAAAAGAAAGGGAAAATATATATACACTAAATTACATTAGCATACAAAGAGTTTTGCCCAAGCTTGGGGCTCAAGCATAATATATTTTCAAGTAGAGCCCATTCCTGGGATCGACCAACATATTCCCTTCATAATCTTCTAACTCATAGGATCCTTTTTTTAAGACACGTCGCACGATATAGGGACCGTGCCACATGGGTTTAAACTTGTATGCCCTCAACGGTTCTTTGGCTTGATCATATAAGAGGACTAAGTCACCCTCAGTGTACAACCGAGGACAGACATAGTTATCATACTGGACCTTGACACGTCTTTTGTTTACCTCTATAGCTGTAGAGGTGTCTCGACGTTGCTCATCAAGACTCTCTAGGTGTACAAGGCGTCATTCGAGATCAGAAGTGTCAGGTAGGAGCACGACTGCCAAATTAAGAGAAGGGATTTCACATTCAATAAGTAATATCGACTCCAGACTGTGTACTAACTGGAAAGGGGGAAAACCGGTGGTAGTCTTGACTGAGGTTCGGTATGCCCAAAGTGCAAGTTATAGCATAATGTGCTACTCAGACTTACTCTACCTGACAATTTTTTGCAAAATGGTCTTGAGAGACTTGTTGACGACCTCTACCTGTCCATTTTCCTAGGGGTGATAAGGAGAAGAATGACCATGTTTAAACCCCATATTAGATGCTAGTTCTTCCATCATTTCATTCTGAAAGTGACTACCATGATCAGTGAGAATCTCACTCGAGATACCAAACTGGGTGATAATTTGATTGAATACGAAGAAGGTGACAGTCTTCCCATCGTATTTAACTATAGGCATGGCCTCGGCCCACTTAGTAAAGTATTTGATGACCATGATAATGTGTTGATGCCCCCCAACCAATGTTGGGTTGAAATCTATGAAGTCCACTCCCCACTTGGTGAAGGGACCAATGGTAATTACTGGGTGAAGAGAGGTTGGATGTGAGCATATTTTCCAAGTGAACACCTAGTAGGGGTGACACTTCTTAACTGCTTCAACAGAATCTTTAAAGATAGAAACCCAGAAATAACCGGCTCACAAAATTTTCTGGGTTGTCACAAGCCCGGATAGATGACCACTACGAGATCCACTATGGTAATAATTTAGGACTAACTTGACTTCCCCATGAGTTAAACAACGACACAGGATATTGTCTATTCCTCAGAGATACAAAGTGTTGTCGACGATAGTGTAATTGTTAGCTTGGTATCATACATGTTGTCGGTCATCTCATGAGAGATGTTGAGGGAACATCAAGGTTTGAAGATAGAGAATGATGTCTCCATACCAGGGGTCAAACAATGAGACAAGGAAAATGTGTTCGTCCGCAAATGAATCAACATGGATAACATCCTCATATAATTGTGGAAATTTAGATACTAACTCCGTGAAGACTAGTGATTTCTTGGATTTCGCAGAAGCGAAATCAAGATCAAATTCTTATAAAATGAAAATCCATTTATTATATTTCCCCCCGATGATATGCCTGGTAAGGATGTATTGAAATGGATTGACATTGACAACTCCAGTAGTCTTGAAAAGTAATATATAATGACGTGAACGTTGGACTGCATGAACGACAACCAAAGCTATATTTTCAACGTGAGAATAATTAAACTCAGGACTGATTAAGTTTCGACTAAGATAGTAGATGACATGCTCGTGGAGCTCATCATCCTCCTAAACCAAAACCATACCAATCGTCTCCTCAGACGTGGAAATATAAAGCAAGTAATCCCTACTGTATTCAGGAGACTTCAACAGAGGCGTCGATACCAAGGATTTCTTCAAAACATTGAAGGACTTCTGGGATCACTCATCCCAGATAAAAGGGGCATCCTTCTTCAAAAGACACATGAAACCCTTAGTGATATTGGCATAATTTACTATAAACCAACGTAGAAATTTATCTTTCCCCTGTAAACCTTGAAGTTGTCGAATAGTGCACGGGGGAGGCAATCAAAGTATTTCCTAAACCTTTAATGGATCTACCATGATCCCTGTCTCAGAAAATAGAAATCCCAAAATACGGCCAGACCTAACGCAAAAGATGCAGTTATGAGGGTTCAACCAGATTCTATAGTAATGACATCTTTCAAAAACAAGTCGAAGGTGCATAGAGTGATCCGCTCTCTTACGAGAGTGAGCAGAAAGATCATCAAGGTAAGCTTCGACTATATGCTTAAGATCATAGAATGTGAAGGTCATATCATGTTGGAAGGTTTCTCTGATGTTTTTAAGGATGAAAGGCATTTTCCAGTATGCGAAAGTACCCCAAGGAAAAATAAATTCCATCTTGTGTTGATCCTCAGGTTTAATTTGAATTTGGTTATACCCTGAAAATATGTCCATAAAATAAAACACTTCCATTCCTGCACACTCGTCGAGAATGTGATCAATGAAAGGTGTTGGGAAGYTGTCTTTAGGACAATCTTTGTTCAAGTCATTAAATTCCATGCACAKGATGATTCCTTTCTTCTTATTGAAGGGAACGAGATTGGATACCCATTCAGTCAAGGGAACTAGGTAGATGAAGCCAACATTAAGTAGTTTCTCCACTTTTRCCTTAATAGCAGGGGCCTTCGGGGGATTGACAGCTCTAAGACATTGCCGAACAGGTTTAACATCCGGATACATTCTAATCTCATTCTATACAATACGAGGGTCGATTCCTRGCATATCTTCATATGACCAAGMAAATACATCTCATAATTCCTTAAAGAGTTTGGTGTAGATCAGGATTTCTTCTGGCGAACAATCTGCACCGATATGTACATTTTCAATCTTGCCAGGGGTATGAGAGATATCGATCRTGATGGTAGGATAAATACTCTTCATATTTACTTTGGCATAAATGTATTGYGTATCAAGTGGAACTATGGCGTGACTGACTATCTCACTCAAAGTAGATCGAAAGTCATCTTGTTTGATTATTTGAAGCTCTGGGAGAAAATAAGAGTGATGATGCATATCATCCCAATGT
Organism: Picea glauca; assembly: GCA_000966675.3. Lineage (NCBI taxonomy): Eukaryota > Viridiplantae > Streptophyta > Pinopsida > Pinales > Pinaceae > Picea > Picea glauca. The sequence goes on from JZKD02S2346532.1 coordinate 69,115, forward strand.
TTTTCATAAGCATTCATGGCTTCGATGATAGCTTCATCTGAGGGAAAAGTCTCATCGAGGAAGTCATGTGAACAAGACAATGAAGTGGCCCAGATGGGCTTAAGAACGAGATCCTCCTCGTCCGTCAGTGAGGTAACATGATCATAATCGATGTAAGAGTCAAGAACAACTTGATACGCAATCTTCGTTGTCGATAGTGGCATGGCCATTCCAACATGTGACTGACCTTCACAAGAAGAAGTTGAGGAAGGTAGGGTCCAAGGGTCACTAAAATAGGAAGTGCAAAACAGAATGGACCTCTTTAACGAAACAGGCCTACTGGACATGGCATAAACTTGGTGAATCGATGCCATGAAGTCAAAAGTTCCTATTGAATTTAAAGAATCTACAAGAGCCATTCTCCGGGAGGATGGATAAGACCCTAGCTGAGATCGAGGTCCCCCAGGGCACTCCTGGGGTTCTTGGTATGGGACCAAACAGTCATAGCCATGGAAAAATACCCTTGTAAGGGCCCCCAGTAGATAACTAGGGTTCTTGGTCTGGGACCAAGAAGCAAAGACCCTTAAGACGACCCCCAGTATATGACTGGGGTTCTTGGTCTGGGACTAAGTAGTTAAGTCCCTAGATATGTATAGGGCCCCTGGACATGTTCCAGGGTACCCATGTCTAAGGCATGGGTTGATCCTTGGTCATGTACCTTGGTGGATAAGACCCGAGATATGTTCTGGGGAAACCTGGTCCTTGATCAGGTAGTTGTTGGTGTATGACCCTCCTTTAAGGCAGGCATGACCACATGAGGGATGTATCCCATATGCACTGATGATAAAGTTAAAAAGGTCACCTTGAGAATTATATGGACATGTGTAAACCTCTTCTTGGTTTTTGGGCTTGAGTTTGTTTGGGGGTTTGTGTTTTGTATTTTGGGGTTAATACAAGAAATATTTAATTAATATTTATATTAATCGAATATATTATTTTTAATTATATTTATTTTATCTAACCCTCACCCAAAAGTATAAATAAGAACCCCTCCCCCTTCAATCCTACACTAATTTTTTTCTCTTCCTCCTAAGTGTGGCGGATTTCTCTCTTGTCAACCTATGGCCCTCCTTGCAACAGCCTGCGGCTCCTTTAGTGATAGCCTTCAGACCTCCCTTTCTGGAAGATTTGTTACTAGGTCTTTGTTGATTTTATTTTGCTGTTGTGTGAGTGTGGTGAGTGCCTTTCACTGTTGGGAGTAGTTGTGTTGCTTCTCTCTTTGAGTACTACCATCCAATCATCCTTCTACTAGCCAACAAACCCTCTTCAATAGGTTTTTGTCCCCTATCTGAGCTTCTTATGAAGGTCGTGACACCCTAAGCAAGGTGGCTCGACTATTTTTTAAGGCATTTGTCCCTCCTCCTGGCTGTCTCCTTTATGCATGAGGGTTTGTGGGGTTTTCTGAGTACACTTGTGTGAATTTATGGTGGTGGTTTAACAATCCTATAATTCTCTTGGCAAGAGATCTAACCCTTGAGGTAGATCCATGATGCTTGACTTTTTCTAAGAATATTCTTAGTGGCACTTCAACCCTTGTGTGAGGCATGATCTCCTTCATCAAGAGGTAAGTCTACCAAGAGGTAAGTAAATGATCTCATTACATTAGATCTCTTATCATCATGCAATTGTCTAGTTTAGATCTATAAACTGCTCTTACTCTAATTTTCTTATTCAACCTAGATCTATCTAATATGCATATTCAACCTTACCTACTATTTATCTAACTACTGTTAATGATTAAGAAGTGCCTTCAAGTTTAGATCTGAATGTCTATGGTTCAGATCTATATGGTTGCATACTTAGAAATTATTTATACCTATATGTTGTGTATGATCTAAAGTATTAGTTCAGATCTGAATATCTAAGTTGCCATTATTTAGATTTTTTTTGCTAGGATCATTCTAGAATTAATTATTGTCTAGATCTAACTTAGAAATCTCATGATTATTTAGATCTATTTACTCAGAGATATTTTCCATTTTAGATCTAGTCTTTTGATCTACTTCATTTATGTTCTAAGTTTAATTTAATTTTAGATCATTGCTATACTATCTAACAGAAAATATAAAAGACATCATTTTCTGGTTTTCTTCCCTATTTCTAACATGGTATCAGAGCTTAGGGTGTGAAGAGAGCTCAAGGATACAAACTTGAGCCTGCATAGATCCATTTGTTAGGGTTGTTTTACAGAGATCAGAGACATCTCCTTTTATAAACTAATTCAGATCTCAGCATGGCCTCCACATTAGTTAAAGTTTAATACATACTTATATGTGCCTCCAATTTCAATGCTTGGAAATCCAGAATAGTAAACATTCTTGAAGAGAATGAACTAGAAGAGCTGATTAATAGGGTAATTGAAGAACCCACTTCAAACATAGCTAGGGTAGCATACAGGAAGAAACAAGACAAGGCTAAGAGAATCATTTTTTATTCTATTAAGGACAACATGATGCCCATCATTGGTCGTCTAAGTACTGCCAAAGAATGTTTTGATGCTTTGGAAAACCTCTATGAAAAGAAGGCACCAACTCATAAACAAATATTGAAGAAACAACTACGTACTTTGAGAATGGGAAAAGATGATTCAGTTGCTACCTTCTTCTCCAAAATTTCTCAAACTAAAGATCAACTTATTGCAATAGGATTTCTTGTAGATGATGATGACCTTGTGCAAACTACTTTTGATGGACTTCCTGAGTCATGGGGAGTTTTTCTTGTATCTGTAAATGGAAGAGAAGTCTAGCCTAACTTTGACAGATTATGGAATGGATGCTTAGGAGAAGAAGGAATACTTAAAAGTAGAAATGATTCTTCACTTCTAAGATATCATACCCTTTCAGGGAAAACAAAGAAATGGAAGAAGTTCCCTCAAGCTAAAGGCAAAGTTAAGAAACTTCAAGGTAAGTTATCTCATCTCAATCCCCATTTATCTAAAGTTAAATGTTTTAATTGCAATAAGCTAGGACATTATGCAACAGATTGCAATAATCCTCCCTCTCAGCAGAAAGGAAGAGGAAGATTCTAAGCCTCAGTTTCCACTAAAGAGGCTAAACCTCAAAAGGAGCCTCAATGAAGACAAACCAGGGCTACCACCAAAGAGAAAGAACAACGAAAAATAATTTTATGTTATCTCAGCTCTTTCTGGCACTATTACCAAGTCAGAGGAGATTTGGTTAATAGACAACGGTGCTTCTAAACACATGACAGGTTTTAAACAAAATCTTGCAAACTACCAAGACAAGAAATTCAATGTAAAAGTGGAATTGGGTGATGATGGTACATATGAAATAAAAGGTTATGGATCTATTTCCTTCCAACTCCAATCAAGTAATGTCTTTCATATTGATGAAATTCTTTATGTTCCTGGTTTAAAGAAAAATATAATCTCAGTTGTAGTGTTAGAAAGAAAAGGTTGCTCAATTGATTTTATCAAAGAGGAAGGCGCTCATGTGGTCCTCAAATGAAGATACAAGCACTGCTATGATAATTGGAACTTGTGAGAGTGGTCTTTATAAAATCTCAGGACAAGTTATTCAAGCTCTAGCTCATGAGATGGTAAATCCCTTTGATATTTGGCACATAAGACTTGGAAATCTCAACTACAACGCACTTCTAGGTTTGCAAAAGATGGTGACAGGTATGCCCGTATTTTCTTTTGAGCATGATAGTGTTTGTAGAGGTTGTGCACTTGGTAAGAATATAAAGAAACACTATCCTCTTAGTAATAGAAAATCAAATGGAATCTTAGATCTAATTCATTCTGATCTTTGTGGGCCCATGACTGCCCCATCTATGAATGGTTGTATTTACTATATCATTTTTATTGATGATTTTTCTCATAAAAATTGGATTTATTTCTTAAATACTAAATATGAATCTTTCAGCAGATTTCAAGATTTTAAGAATCTTGTTGAAAATAAAACAGGCAGACACATCCGAGTTTTTAGAACAGACAATGGTAAATAATTTGACTCCTTCAAATACGATGAACTCTGTCGGGCTTTTGGAATTAAGAGGGAGCTAACGCTGACGTACAATGCCCAGTAGAATGGGGTTGCTAAAAGAAAGAATAAAACTATATGTGAAGCAGCTAGGACCATGATGTATAACCAAAACTTACCTTTATCTCTTTGGGATGAGGATTCTAGTACTATAGTCTACATTTAGAATATATGTCCACACAAAGCCCTTGAAGGGAAAAATCCTGAAGAAGTTTTCACCGAAATTATGCCCTCATTTGATCACTTGAGAATCTTTGGTAGTCCAATCTATATTCACATTCCAAAAGAGAAGAGGACTAAGCTAGAGCCCTTCGGAAAGAAGGAACTTTTGTGTGATACGGTGAAACCTCAAAAGCTTACAGGATTTATATCCCAGGTCAAAAGTTCATCGAAGTAAGCAGAGACATGACTTTTCATGAAGAGGCAGCTTTTCGTCAGGCCAGAGAACTTCCATGTGATTCAGAGGAGCAAGAAGCTCCACCACTTGATTCTCTAGATTCTCCTGATCCAGATGAGCAAAGGGAGGAAACCTTAGAACTTCTAATGGATCCCTCAAGGGATACTATTGATTTTCCAATGGAGATACCTCCTATTAAAAGGAAACTAGCCTGGTGTCAGGAAATATTGAAAGAAGTAGAAAATCATTCAACTCCTAAGGGCACCTTCAAAGAAAGAAAGAAACCAGATAATTACTCTGGTCTTATAGCTAATTTAAATATTGTGATTTATTCAGAACCATCCACATTTGTAGAAGCCTCCAAACATCAAGTGTGGAAATATGCTATGAATGAAGAATATGATTGTATTCTAAAGAATGATGTATGGACTGTAGTTCCTAGACCTCATGGAAAATTAGTAGTAACTTCAAAATGGATTTATAAGATAAAGAATGCAGCAGATGGCAGTATTGAGAAATACAAGGCGATATTATTCATGGCTCGTGGTTTCTCTCAAAAAGAAGGAATTGACTACGATGATATTTTTTCTCTAGTTGCCAGATATACTTCAATCAGGATTATCATCTCTCTCGTAGCAGTTTTTGGTTGGAAACTTCACCAAATGGATGTTAAGACTTCTTTTCGTAATGGTGAAGTTGATCAAAAAGTATATATCGAACAACCTAAAGGTTTCTGAATACATGATATCATATCGCATGTGTGCAAACTCAAGAAATCCCTATACGGGTTGAAGCAAGCTCCAAGAGATTGGTATGGTTGAATAAACAACTTTCTACAAAGTCTTGGATTCACCAAGAGCATAGAAGATCCCAATATTTTTATAAATATTTTACAAAATCTTCCAGTTATCTTAGTCTTATATGTAGATGATCTATTCCTCACTGGAGAGGAAAAATTGATATCTTAGACTAAGAGGGAGCTTTCAACTGAATTCAAAATGAAAGACTTGGGGATCATGCACAAATTTTTGGGCTTTGAGGTATGGCAGAAACCATGAGAGATGTTTCTCTCATAGAGTAAATATGCAGTTGATGTGATTTGTAAATTTGGCATGATGGACTGCAAGTCCATGACCACTTCAATGATCTCTAATCTAAAGAAACTACAAGATCATGTTACAGGTTCAGATCCAAAAGATCTCACCTTATATCGACAGATCATTGGGTCTTTGATGTATCTCATACATATGAGACTACACATTTGTTATGTGGTAAATGCTCTCATCTAGTTCATGTGTGAACCGAAGCCTATACATATGGTTGTTGTGAAGCATATTTTGAGATATGTTCGGGGAACTATAGCTCATGGTCTCAGATACACTTCCAATGGAGGTGTGATGCTTCATGGATTTACAGATTTAGATTGGATGGGAAGTACAGTGGATCAGAAGAGAACTTATGGATATTGCTTCAGTTTGGGTTCAACAATGATTTCCTGGTCCAACAGGAAACAGGGTTCCATAGCCCAAAGCACTGCAGAAGTAGGATACATTGCTACAAGTGCTACTAGCAGAGAAGCAATGTGGCTTGGGAAGCTACTTTTAAAATTGTTTAGTTCAGAGCTTGAACCCACAGTCATTCACTGTGACAATCATAGCTGTATAAATCTCACCAAGAATCCAGTGTTGCATGATAGGTCGAAACACATTGAGATGAGCTATCACTATGTCCGAGATATGGTACAGAAGAATGTTCTCAACATTCAGTATGTTCTGATGGCAGAACAAATGACATATATTTTTACCAAGCCACCATCCCTGACAAAGTTTGTATACTTTCGTGACAAGCTTGGTGTAGCTGAGAATGCCTCTCTTGCTGAGAGGGAGTGTTGAGTTTAAAGCAGCTGCAAGATCCATTCTCCAAGAGGATGGAAAAGATCCTAGTTGAGATCTAGGGCCCCTAGTGCACTCTTGGGGTTCTTGGTCAGGGACCAAACAATCAGAGCCATGGAAAAAGACCCTTGTAAGGGCCCCCAATAGATAACTAGGGTTCTTGGTCTGGGACCAAGCAGTAAAGACCCTTAAGAGGGCCCCCAGTATATGACTAGGTTTCTTGGTCTGAGACCAAGTAGTTATGCCCCTAGATATGTCTAGGTCCCCTGGACGTGTTCCAAGGTACCCATGTCTAAGGCATGGGTTGATCCTTGGTCGAGTACCTTGGTGGATAAGACCCCATATATGTTCTGGGGAAAATTGGTCCTTGATCAAGTAGTTGTTGGTGTATGACCCTCTTTTAAGGTGGGCATGACCACATGAGGGATGTATCCCATATGAAGTGATGATAAAGTTAAAAAGGTCACCTTGAGAATTATATGGACACGTGTAAACCTCTTCTTGGTTTTTGGGCTTGAGTTTGTTTGGGGGTTTGTGTTTTGTATTTTGGGGTTAATACAAGAAATATTTAATTAATATAAATTATAAATATATTTAATTAATATTTATATTAATTAAATATATTATTTTTAATTATATTTATTTTATCTAACCCTCACCCAAAAGTATAAATAAGAACCCCTCCCCCTTCACTCCTACGCACATTTTTTTCTCTTCCTCCTAAGTGTGGTAGATTTATCTCTTGTCAGCCTGTGACCCTCCTTGCAACAGTCAACAACTCCTTTAGTGACAACCTTTAGGCCTCTCTTTGTGGCAGATTTGTTACTAGGTCTTTGTTGATTTTATTTTGCTATTGTGTGAGTGTGGTGAGTGTCTTTCATTGCTGAGAGTAGTTGTGTTGCTGCTCTCCTTGAGTACTACCAACTAGCCTTCCTTCTACTAGCTAGCAAACCCTCTTCAACAGGTTGTCGTCCCCTATCTGAGATTCTTGTGAAGGTCGCGACACCCTAATCAAGCTGGTTAGGCTATTTTTCAAGGCAGTCATCCCTCCTCCTGGATGTCCCCTTTATGCATGAGGGTTTGTGGGGTTTTATGAGTACACTTGTGTGAAGTTATGGTGGTGTTTTAACAGTCCTATAATTCTCTTCGCAAGAGATCTAACCCTTGAGGTAGATCCATGATTCTTGACTTTTTCTGAGCATATTCTCAGTGGCATTTCATCCCTTGTGTGAGGCATGATCTCCTTCATCAAGAGGTAAGTCTACCAATAGGTAATTAAATGATATCATTACATTAGATCTCTGATCAACATGTAACTGTCTAGTTTAGATCTATAAATTTCTCTTACTCTGATTTTCTTATTCAACCTAGATCTATCTAATATGCATATTCATCCTTACTTACTCTTTATCTAACTACTGTTAATGATTAAGAAGTGCCTTCAAGTTTAGATATGAATGTACATGGTTCAAATCTATATGGTTGCATACTCAAAATTTATTTATACCTATCTGTTGTGTATGATCTGAATATCTAAGTTGCTATTGTTTAGATCTGTTTTTCTAGGATCATTATGGAATTAATTATTGTCTAGATCTAACTCAGAAATCTCATGATTATTTAGATCTGTTTACTCAGAAATATTTTCCATCTTAGATCTAGTCTTTTGATCTACTTTATTTATATTCTAAGTTTAATTTAATTTTAGATTATTGATGTACTATCTAATAGAAAATATAAAAGACATTGTTTTATGGTTTTCTTCCCTATTTCTAATAGTTCCCATAAGGGAAGAATACATTCTGACGTCGATATTCTCAGTTGTCGGCTGAGAATTGTCGATCACAGGGATCAGAGTTCTAATAGATGCATTGGGACTAGCATACGCAAAGGATAATTGGTTGATTGTCACGATCTTCCTATCATGAGGAAAACAAAGAGTACAAAAGACAAATGATACGACGACGACCATAGCATAGGTCCAATTGCATCATAGTAACAATTTATAATCAAGAGGTGCATCAAATTCCTCCACCTCCACCTCTACCATCTTCCCACCTAACTGGAATGGAAAGGCAGGAATAATACCGTGAGGTCGGAAGGAATGACCATCAAAAGTAGTTAATATGTTCGATGATTTAGAAAGAGTTAGAGAACCTAGAGCTTTCCAACAGATCAGGGACATCAAACATGTAGCAGTGCCTTCATCAACAATCGCATGTTTGAGTAGCCCACGTGGATTTGGAATGCCACATGGTAAGGCAAGTGAGGCTTCACATCTGTGATGTCAAACTTTATAACTTTTGAGCCATTGGGTTCTAGAGCTCCTAATGCAGATAGTAAGGAATTCCTCTATGAAGGACACGTCTGGAGTACCTCCAAAGATGAAATTGTGCAAGGGGTTTGACCCAGATCCTCAACAATAGAGTAGTTCTGGGTGACTCTAGCATTTGGATTGTGGGTAGAGCACTTGATTATTCCTTTCAAAATACAAGGCGATGGCTCTGTTTTTTCAATCTGTAAAGTCATCTTCGGAGGAGGAGGAGGAGGAGATTCTAGACTAGGTATAGCCTGTGAAGAATTATAATCTCGATATCGAGAAGCTACATGAACTTTAGCATCGATCATATTGATACATAAATGGTTGTCATCTTGCAGCGATGGGTTTTGACTGCCACCATCCACATTTCCAGTGTTTGAGGAGCTTGAGGCCATGTGTTGGTTATGTGGGAAAGTATTCGTCAGCAAAATGGATGGTAGAGATAATAGCCTTGCAGCTTCCACAAGTTTGGGGCATAAATGAGTAAGGTGATCGTTTGTACAAAGATTATAGGGAAACTTCACCTTACGTCTTTCTTTCTTTCCCTCTCCAACATTATTATTCGTATTCTCATTATTACCATTGTCCTTGGATTTATTATTATTTTTCCCACCCTTACGATTATTATTACATCCTTTTTTCTTATTCCCGCCTAGTTGTTGGTTACCATTTGGTTCGGTCGACGATTGCACAGAATGTACATCTGTTGATAGAGTGGGATTGGAAGACATAGACGAAGATGGCCCTCCTACAAATTGGTTTAGAGATAACTCTTTCAAATGCCTTGTCACTGAGTTTGCGGATTTTACATTGGCGGAGCCTACAATTCCATCTGCATGAGGTCCAGGATTTTGTCTAGGGTCATAAGTTGACCTCGGTGCATCCGAAAGAATGTGGTATAACATCCCAGACTAAGCATATATAATATCTAACTACTGGGATTTGAATATTTCTTCTTCCTCAGTAGTAACCCCGGATGTAGAAACATCCTTCGAGATAGGAGGCTGCAAATACTTAAGGAACCATTCTAAAATAAAGGCCAGGGGTATGGAGGTCTTAATCAATCTCTTTCATCTACGCCACTCCTGGATATGATCCGAGATATGAGTGGTTGTGTCCTGGCGTAAAGTTGAAAAAAGTTCTAGGCCATCATAGTAACAAACCGACAATTGGAAGTGGTTAAGGAAGACCAACACCATCTGACTAAAGGTCCCATATACCCCCCTAGGTAGCTCGATATTCCATTTCACAATGACCCCAATGAGGGTGTGTTGAAACAATCTTAACCAAATGGAATCATCATTAAGGGAATTCGAGGAGCACCATAGGTGAAAGGTAGTGACGTGATCACTAGGATCCTCGCCATTCTTACCTTCAAATTTAAGAATGTCCAAAGGAAGCTTGGTGGGGATGGGGGGCCATGTAGGATCATGAGACATAAGGTCATTCATCAACTTAGACAAGCATGGAAAATTAAACATGGCCAGAAAAGGGAGACGATGTTACAACATCTGGCCCCAAGCTCCCTGGAAAGACTGTGCTTGAGGAACTGCAGTCCAGCCAGGGTTCTAGTAAGCACCATGGCCCTGTCCAAGATTGTAAGACCCTCCTCTAGGATGATTCATAAAATGTTGGTTGGGCATCATTCCAGTAGGAATTTTTTGATGGAGGTTATAAAAATTTCTCCCATCTGGATTAGATCTAGGTTGGGGGTTTACCAAGGTGTGAAACTGACCTCCTCTAGGTGTGAATCCAGAGGATAGAGGTGGATTTCTCATGCCAAACATGTTGGTCAGAATCGACACTAAGGAGGTAAGGGTATAGGATGAAACTTGAGCAGAAGCTTGTCCACTAGGTTGGTTTCTCCACCCAGGAGCAAGAGGATTAGACCTGTGGTTAAAAGAAGGAATACCTCCCGCATTAGGAGTCATTTGACGGATGTGAGAACCACCAAACGAGAAAGGATTATAAGGAGGTGTAGTGCCCCCAAGTTCAATGCTAGCATTAGGGCCAGCTGTTGGGATGGCATTTGAAAATTGCGAAGTAAAATTTGGGATACCATAGGAAAAAGGAATAGAGGTCATAGGGATGGACTGAACATTATAGCCCGGTGAGTGACCAAGATACCCAAAGGGGTTCGAGGCAAGAGATTGAGCATTTACTATAGGATGGGCAATAGTAATGATAGGTTCCTCTGACACTACAACCATTATGGTTGTAGGACTCAAAGGGGTGCCATTAACTATAGTAGGTGTGGGATTCAAAGGGCTCCTAATGTTCTAAATATTAGGTTCAATACTTATCCTTGTAGAATCACAAGTTTGAACAGTGGAGGTGTGTGTACCACATCTAATAACTCTATGCCTTTTAGGAGGAAAAGACTCGAAATCTGGTGGTAACTGTAACAAACGTCGAGACCAGTGGGGATGCTGGTCTGACTCCACGATGACTTAAGACTCTAAATAATAATAAAAAAATCCTAAGGCCAACTAGTAATCAAAGAGCACACCAAAAAATCAAACGACCAATATGCACACAAATGGGGTAAAGTGGCTAAAAGTGTCCTCCCTCCCTAAAGAAGGTAGTCTCACCCAAGAGGGGCTTGAGACTCCCTACTAAATATTAGAGGTAACAAAATCAGTTATAAGGGCCCTCGTGGGCTTAAAAACCATTCAGTCAGATCCCCCCGGAGAGGTAATCCTCCATAAAGGATGTGTGTTGTCTGGCCCTTATCTGACCCAGGGTACCTACAGAATAACCCCTGTAAGTAACCTATTTGGTACCTAAGTCAATAAACCAAGAAACCAATGTATAATCAATGCACAGGCGAGAATTCGTAGGTCAGGTCCACCATATGGGTAGGGTATCAAACACTGAATCCTTGAAAGTACCGCCTCTCATAGAAGGAAAGGCACTAGCAAGATCCCCATAAATATCTCTGACACTAAGAAGGTATCAAGGGGATATCCCTTCAACCATCCTCGTGTGACCTCGTGATTAACTCCGGTGTAAGTGGAGCCTCCTGATATTACCAATTATACAANTCTTCGCAAGAGATCTAACCCTTGAGGTAGATCCATGATTCTTGACTTTTTCTGAGCATATTCTCAGTGGCATTTCATCCCTTGTGTGAGGCATGATCTCCTTCATCAAGAGGTAAGTCTACCAATAGGTAATTAAATGATATCATTACATTAGATCTCTGATCAACATGTAACTGTCTAGTTTAGATCTATAAATTTCTCTTACTCTGATTTTCTTATTCAACCTAGATCTATCTAATATGCATATTCATCCTTACTTACTCTTTATCTAACTACTGTTAATGATTAAGAAGTGCCTTCAAGTTTAGATATGAATGTACATGGTTCAAATCTATATGGTTGCATACTCAAAATTTATTTATACCTATCTGTTGTGTATGATCTGAATATCTAAGTTGCTATTGTTTAGATCTGTTTTTCTAGGATCATTATGGAATTAATTATTGTCTAGATCTAACTCAGAAATCTCATGATTATTTAGATCTGTTTACTCAGAAATATTTTCCATCTTAGATCTAGTCTTTTGATCTACTTTATTTATATTCTAAGTTTAATTTAATTTTAGATTATTGATGTACTATCTAATAGAAAATATAAAAGACATTGTTTTATGGTTTTCTTCCCTATTTCTAATAGTTCCCATAAGGGAAGAATACATTCTGACGTCGATATTCTCAGTTGTCGGCTGAGAATTGTCGATCACAGGGATCAGAGTTCTAATAGATGCATTGGGACTAGCATACGCAAAGGATAATTGGTTGATTGTCACGATCTTCCTATCATGAGGAAAACAAAGAGTACAAAAGACAAATGATACGACGACGACCATAGCATAGGTCCAATTGCATCATAGTAACAATTTATAATCAAGAGGTGCATCAAATTCCTCCACCTCCACCTCTACCATCTTCCCACCTAACTGGAATGGAAAGGCAGGAATAATACCGTGAGGTCGGAAGGAATGACCATCAAAAGTAGTTAATATGTTCGATGATTTAGAAAGAGTTAGAGAACCTAGAGCTTTCCAACAGATCAGGGACATCAAACATGTAGCAGTGCCTTCATCAACAATCGCATGTTTGAGTAGCCCACGTGGATTTGGAATGCCACATGGTAAGGCAAGTGAGGCTTCACATCTGTGATGTCAAACTTTATAACTTTTGAGCCATTGGGTTCTAGAGCTCCTAATGCAGATAGTAAGGAATTCCTCTGTGAAGGACACGTCTGGAGTACCTCCAAAGCTGAAATTGCGCAACGGGTTTGACCCAGATCCTCAACAATAGAGTAGTTCTGGGCGACTCTAGCATTTGGATTGTGGGTAGAGAACTTGATTATTCCTTTCAGAATACAAGGCGATGGCTCTGTTTTTTCAATCTGTAAAGTCATCTTCGGAGGAGGAGGAGGAGGAGATTCTAGACTAGGTATATCCTGTGAAGAATTATAATCTTGATATCGAGAAGCTACATGAACTTTAGCATCGATCATATTGATACATAAATGGTTTTCATCTTGCAGCGATGGGTTTTGACTGCCACCATCCACATTTCCAGTGTTTGAGGAGCTTGAGGCCATGTGCTGGTTATGTGGGAAAGTATTCGTCAGCAAAATGGATGGTAGAGATAATAGCCTTGCAGCTTCCACAAGTTTGGGGCATAAATGAGTAAGGTGATCGTTTGTACAAAGATTATAGGGAAACTTCACCTTACGTCTTTCTTTCTTTCCCTCTCCAACATTATTATTCGTATTCTCATTATTACCATTGTCCTTGGATTTATTATTATTTTTCCCACCCTTACGATTATTATTACATCCTTTYTTCTTATTCCCGCCTAGTTGTTGGTTACCATTTGGTTCGGTCGACGATTGCACAGAATGTACATCTGTTGAYAGAGTGGGATTGGAAGACATAGACGAAGATGGCCCTCCTACAAAYTGGTTTAGAGATAACTCTTTCAAATKCCTTGTCACTGAGTTTGCGGATTTTACATTGGCGGAGCCTACAATTCCATCTGCATGAGGTCCAGGATTTTGTCTAGGGTCATAAGTTGACCTCGGTGCATCCGAAAGAATGTGGTATAACATCCCAGACTAAGCATATATAATATCTAACTACTGGGATTTGAATATTTCTTCTTCCTCAGTAGTAACCCCGGATGTAGAAACATCCTTCGAGATAGGAGGCTGCAAATACTTAAGGAACCATTCTAAAATAAAGGCCAGGGGTATGGAGGTCTTAATCAATCTCTTTCATCTACGCCACTCCTGGATATGATCCGAGATATGAGTGGTTGTGTCCTGGCGTAAAGTTGAAAAAAGTTCTAGGCCATCATAGTAACAAACCGACAATTGGAAGTGGTTAAGGAAGACCAACACCATCTGACTAAAGGTCCCATATACCCCCCTAGGTAGCTCGATATTCCATTTCACAATGACCCCAATGAGGGTGTGTTGAAACAATCTTAACCAAATGGAATCATCATTAAGGGAATTCGAGGAGCACCATAGGTGAAAGGTAGTGACGTGATCACTAGGATCCTCGCCATTCTTACCTTCAAATTTMAKAATGTCCAAAGGAAGCTTGGTGGGGATGGGGGGCCATGTAGGATCATGAGACATAAGGTCATTCATCAACTTAGACAAGCATGGAAAATTAAACATGGCCAGAAAAGGGAGACGACGTTACAACATCTGGCCCCAAGCTCCCTGGAAAGACTATGCTTGAGGAACTGCAGTCCAGCCAGGGTTATAGTAAGCACCATGGCCCTGTCCAAGATTGTAAGACCCTCCTCTAGGCTGATTCATAAAATGTTGGTTGGGCATCATTCCAGTAGGAATTTTTTGATGGAGGTTATAAAAATTTCTCCCATCTGGATTAGATCTGGGTTGGGGGTTTACCAAGGTGTGAAACTGACCTCCTCTAGGTGTGAATCCAGAGGATAGAGGTGGATTTCTCATGCCAAATGTGTTGGTCAGAATCGACACTAAGGAGGTAAGGGTATAGGATGAAACTTGAGCAGAAGCTTGTCCTCTAGGTTGGTTTCTCCACCCAGGAGCAAGAGGATTAGACCTGTGGTTAAAAGAAGGAATACCTCCCGCATTAGGAGTCATTTGAGGGATGTGAGAACCACCAAACGAGAAAGGATTATAAGGAGGTGTAGTGCCCCCAAGTTCAATGCTAGCATTAGGGCCAGCTGTTGGGATGGAATTTGAAAATTGCGAAGTAAAATTTGGGATAACATAGGAAAAAGGAATAGAGGCCATAGGGATGGACTGAACATTATAGCCCGGTGAGTGACCAAGATACCCAAAGGGGTTCGAGGCAAGAGATTGAGCATTTACTATAGGATGGGCAATAGTAATGATAGGTTCCTCCAACACTACAACCATTATGGTTGTAGGACTCAAAGGGGTGCCATTAACTATAGTAGGTGTGGGATTCAAAGGGCTCCTAATGTTCTAAATATTAGGTTCAATACTTATCCTTGTAGAATCACAAGTTTGAACAGTGGAGGTGTGTGTACCACATCTAATAACTCTATGCCTTTTAGGAGGAAAAGACTCGAAATCTGGTGGTAACTGTAACAAACGTCGAGACCAGTGGGGATGCTGGTCTGACTCCACGATGACTTAAGACTCTAAATAATAATAAAAAAATCCTAAGGCCAACTAGTAATCAAAGAGCACACCAAAAAATCAAACGACCAATATGCACACAAATGGGGTAAAGTGGCTAAAAGTGTCCTCCCTCCCTAAAGAAGGTAGTCTCACCCAAGAGGGGCTTGAGACTCCCTACTAAATATTAGAGGTAACAAAATCAGTTATAAGGGCCCTCGTGGGCTTAAAAACCATTCAGTCAGATCCCCCCGGAGAGGTAATCCTCCATAAAGGATGTGTGTTGTCTGGCCCTTATCTGACCCAGGGTACCTACAGAATAACCCCTGTAAGTAACCTATTTGGTACCTAAGTCAATAAACCAAGAAACCAATGTATAATCAATGCACAGGCGAGAATTCGTAGGTCAGGTCCACCATATGGGTAGGGTATCAAACACTGAATCCTTGAAAGTACCGCCTCTCATAGAAGGAAAGGCACTAGCAAGATCCCCATAAATATCTCTGACACTAAGAAGGTATCAAGGGGATATCCCTTCAACCATCCTCGTGTGACCTCGTGATTAACTCCGGTGTAAGTGGAGCCTCCTGATATTACCAATTATACAANGTTATGACTCAACAAGTAAAGTAAATATGAATACAATGCAAAGTCCTAACTTCAATTTTCAATGAATGATATGCTTCTTAAAACAAATGCAATTTTCAATTTCAACACTGCAATTCTAAAGTAAAAATGCAATATTTCTTTACATGCACTAAGCTAATGACAAAGACTCAAAAGATCAAAATGCCAAGCAATGCAAAAGGCCTAATATTTTTGTATTTTCAATGAAAGAAAAATGAAAATGCATGGACTGAACAACTACTTGATATATAAAACTCTATTGTGTATAGAAAGAGATAAATCAAGCAGAATACCAAGGAGAAAAATAGCCATCTCAATGTACAAGGAAAATCAAAAGGAAAAGGTGATGAGAAAGACTCCTCCCAAAAATTCAACCCCAGACAGGTTTATTGTCATCCCACAGGGACTTAACAGTCACTACAAAGACCCAAGAAGACTCATCAAACATCAAAACCCACTAAACAACCACCAAACTAAGTAAACAAGCACAAGAGGTTGATGTATGTGACTATTCAAGGAAACAGAGTGTATGTACATGGCTTGTAGAGAGACAACACGTGTATATACATGAATGTCAATTCAAAAACCGTGTATATGTTTCAAAAACAAATCCAAGCAAGGGAGAAGGCTGAAAAACTTAGACCCAGAGTTAAAAAAGGTTGTCAAGCAATGATATGACAAGAAACACAATAGCAACGAGATAAATCTAAGGAGAAAAGTAATCCAAACCCTAAGAAAGAATATTCAATCCCCAGTATGGTCGTCAATTCTATTACGAGGAAAATCTCTCTATGGCTAGGGTAAACCACAACAGATGAAAATGACTACAGAAATCAACTCTATTCTCAAGTATTCTATGTAAACAAATGTGCTAGAAAGACAAGATAAAAGGACTACCTCGTCCAAATGTTTGATGAAGTCCATCGTTGAGCACTTGACCCAAAGAAATATTCCTACAACTAGTCCTCAACAACCAAGCAAAGCAAGCATATGGTGATAATATATGATGTTAGAAAATTCAATAGAATAATCCATTAATCAACATGAAAAATATGCCCATGGAATAATAATTCAAATATTCGCAAGATATCAATTGGACAAGAAAATCATATTTCTATTAATATATGATCAGCAGAAGTGAAAATGTTATAGACTTCCATGTCGGCATGGTTTAGAACCAAGAAACTAAGTTCCTTCCAGCTGGTCCTCCACCACTTCAATCCTCCACCAAAGGAAAGCTCATAGAAGAGATACAATGGAGTTCTCAATCAAATAAGGGAATATCTTGGGGGATGAACATTGTGTTCATACTTAAAGGACAAAGGGATGCAGACTCAATATGAAGTAAATAATTTCTCCAGAGTAATTTTTCTCTCAAAGTTGAATTCTTTCTCCTCCTTTCCATAGCTCGGAATTGGACCATTTATAGACTTCAAATGGAACTAAAGGGCCGAGTTGGAACATTTACAATATATGGAAGGCCAAGGATCATATATCTCCTATCATGACATGGAAACCTGACACCATTTTTCATTTTTGGGCACAAATCTCGATGTACGCAGGCTGTAGTGGTGCAACATGCATATATGCATGTTGTATAGTAGGCAAGGTGCATACATGTGGAAACAATTGTATTTTTATCTCTGGTATTTTCAAAAAGGGATGACAAGTCCGCATAGGGAAATGGAAAAAGGCCTTCTATGCAAGATTGCATAGGGTGACGCAAATATTGCTATAACACATCTCATCAACTACAATATGTTTTTTCTTCCTTTGAAAATCATCACAGTTGACCACATACTTCTTTGCATCTTTGAAAATAGTTGGCCAATAGTAGCCAGATTGTAAGATATTGTATGTTGTTCTTTTGTCATCAAAATGGCCTCCACATGGACCATCATGACAGGCTTTGAATATGTCATGCATTTCATCCTTCCAGACACACCTTCTGATCACCAAATTAGGCCCAGTTCAATATAAACATTCATCATGCCACATGTACTTGTCACTTAGCTGGATGATTCTCTGTTTTTCTCAGGAGGATAGATTCTGAGGTAGCTTTCCTGTTACAAGATAGTTGGCTACATCTGCATACCAAGGAGTGTAAGTAGAAATAGAAAATAGATTCTCATCTGGAAAATCGTCATCTACTGGAGTATTATCACCTATATGAATGAGTCTAGACAATAAATCAGCAACTAAATTATATTTTCCAGGCCTATAAATAATGGTGATATTGAATTCTTGCAGTAATGACAACCATCTAGTCACTCTAGCATTTGTAATAGGTTTGTTCATCAAAAATCCGATGGCTGAATGGTCGGTGTGTAGAGAAACTTCATACCCTGTTATGTAGTGTTTGAACTTGTTAATGGAATGTACTACTGACAATAATTCTTTTTCGATGACAGTGTAATTTACTTCAGTAGGTGAAATATTCTTGCTGACAAAGTATATAGAATATGGAATCCGACCTTCCCTTTGTTCTAAAACATCCCCCAAAGTTGTATCTGAGGCATCCATGCATATATGAAAAGGAAGAGAGCAATTTGGTCCTATCAAAACAGGGGCACTTAAAATCTTTGTTTTTAAAATTTCAAAGGAGATTTGACATTGTTCATTCCAACAAAATTCAGCCTCTTTTGCTAACAGTTTGAACAGTGGGGCAACTAGGTTTGCAAAATTTTGAATGAACCTCCTATACTAACCAACATGCCCTACAAAGCTTCTGAATTATTTCTGTGAGTTAGGGATTTTGATTTGAGAAATGATGTCAATCATGGCAAGGTCTACCCTTATTCCAATACCAGAGATGTGATGACATAAAACAATTCCTTCGGTGAGCATCATTCTAGGTTTTTCATGATTGAGGGAAAGGTTGGTTTATTTACACCTAAAAAGTACTTTCTCCAAATTGTCCAATGCCTGCTGGAAATCATCCCTATATACAGTGAAGTCATCCATGTAGACTTCTACATAGTCATGGGTTAAATCGGAGAAAATGGCCAAGACATCCCTCTGAAAGATAGTAGGGGAATTACACAAACCAAAAGGAAGAACCCTATAGGCATAGGTACCCCATGGGAAAGTAAATGTGGTTTTGTCCTGATCTTCTGGTGAAATTTGGATCTGATTGTAACCACTAAACCCATCCAAGAAAGAAAAATACCTCTTCCCAGACAAAGTGCCCAAGACTTGGTCTATGAAAGGAAAAGCAAATTAATCTCTGTAGGAAACCTTTTTCAGTTCTCGAAAGTCCACACAAATCCTCCATTTACCATTTTTCTTAGGGACAATAACTAATGGGGATACCCACTTGCTATCCAATAAATGGTAAATAAAATTGGCATGTAAGAGTTTTTGTAGTTCTTCTTTCACTATGTATTTTAAGGCTGGATTCATTCTTCTTCGGGGTTTCCTAACAGGTATGATTTGGTAATTAGTGTATATATGATGCATACACGTTTCTAGGTAAATCCCTTTCATGTCAGAGTAATCCCATGCAAAAAGCACCCGATTGTCCTTGAATCATTTAAATCAATTTTTGTTGATGATTTGTTTCTAAACTAGCATTGATGTACAAGGATTTTCTAGGGCTGATTTCAATAGCCTGGATAGTTGATTCTTTCCCTTCATCTACTTGTGAAATGGTGGCTACTATAGAGGTGGAGGGGTGCCAAATTTCATGGAATTTAGAGTTGAAGATATGTGTGTATTCAGGAAAAGATTGAGGGTATTCAATGCATTTTGTATCAACCAAAAATAGGCTTAAGATTTGTTCCTCGGTTTTCTCTTGAACTCATTTTACTTGTTTGAGTTTTAATAAGGGATGAGTACATTACTCCTCCCCATAAGGATTCTCCAACCAAAGAGGAACTTCAGTGGTTGGATGCGCAAGAGGAAAGATAATGAGTTTTTGACTTTGGGTGCCATTGGAAATTGTCATCTCTCTAGACCGACAACTAATAAATGCATCAACAATGGCTAACCAAGGTTGGCCAAGATCTATTAGATGTTCTGGTTTGGAGTATTTGGGATGAATCACTAAGAAATCCGTAGGGTACTCCCAAGAGGCCAATGTGCCTGCCACATCGTCTAGACTTCCTGCTGGGTTGATCACTAATTTGTTTGCTAATTCCAGCAAAATCTGTGTTGGTCTTAAGTGATTTAGTTGCAGTGTTTTCATCGTGTCAACCGTTATAACATTTATTTCTTCTCCTAGATCAATAAGTGTGTTTCACAAAGAAACATCATTAATTTCTATGGTCACCACTAGATTTCCTGGATCATTATATTTGGATGGCATTTCTGATATAAATTATGATAATTGTCCAACCACCTGTATAACATAAGGCTCCTTCCTCTTCCTCCTTGTATTTTTAATTCAAAGGTCCCTTACAATCCTAGCATAAATAGGTATGTCCTTGATGGTCTGAAGTAGGGGAATATGTACACATATGTTTCTAAGTTCAGTCTCTAGAATATACCCTAGAGGTACCTCAGATGTCTTCACAAGTAACCTTTCTGGATAAGGAGGAGGATTAGTTTTATGAGGTATTTATGCTGGGTGAGAAGTGTGAGGAGGAATTTCATGTTGTACAGGGGTGTTTCTTTCTTCATATGTTTGGTTATCCATTTGTTCTTCTTCCTAAACTGCTTGATTATCTATTTGTTCTTCTTCTTGAACTTCTTGATTATATACTTGTTCTTCTTCTTGAATAACCATAGTAGGATTTGGTTGATTCAAAACCTTCCCTGATCTTAATTCAATTCCATTAAATGAAGAAAGAGTTATCAAATAAGTGGGGAAGGTTTGTACTTCAAAATTTTGTACATGCTATGTACGTCTATTACTTGGATTAGGAATGGGTTGTGCAGGAATAGGGGTAGGCCAATGAGTTTTTGGGATAGGTGCAACTTGCATTTGTTGTTGCATATTTGGGTTCATAGGCAATGCAAGTTGTTGCTGCAACTATGGAGGTGGAGGAAGAGCAGGGGGATTAAATCCTGGCAACAACTAAGAGATATTGGAAGGGTATTGTGGGTAGGTGGGAAAGGTTGTTGGCTGAAAGGTAACATTCCCATATGCAGCCTCCCTCCATCCCTGTTTCCAAGGCTGGATTTGTG
>JZKD02S2346532.1:96212-109348 GCA_000966675.3 Picea glauca
AAGTGCTACAAGGCTTGCGTATAAGGCATGCTTCAAAGGTTCAATTGAGAGCAACATGGAGCTGACATTAGGAAAAAACACAGGAATGAAAATGTGATTAATAGGACACAATGATAACTCCCTTCAATGTAATTTTAATGAGCCCAGAGAAGTTAAGCTCAGTGGTTTTTTATTTTTCGAGAGTTTGAAAAGGAGAAAAAGAAGACTCCACTGGGGTACCTTTTTTGAAGGTAGTCTAGTCAATTTGAAAAAGGGGTAAACTAGCACCGAAAAGACATCTATTCAAAACTATTAACGAGTGTGACAAAGACAATATCACTCGACAATATTTTCAATTTTAAGGAGTCTCAAAAAAGCTTAACTATGAACTTGCTGCCTTTTTCTAGATTTAGTCTCCCTAGCCCGAAAAAGTGAAATTTTCTAGGGAGAACTCTCCTGACGAGATGAATCTCCCGAGGTGTACATTTTTCCTCCTTAATATACAGGACGAAAAAGGGGTAAACTCATGCCAGTAGATTTTTTTCTGGAACAATTAATGAGTGTGAAAGAACAAGGTCACTCGACGATCTTTTCACTTTTAAGGAGTCTGAAAAGAGCTTAACTATGGACTCCGTAGGGAAAGTTCTTCTGGACCAGTTTAACGAGTGTGAAGCAATAAGGTCACTTGGCTATCTTTTCATTTTTAGGGAGTCTGAAAAGATCTTAACTATGGACTTCATGGGGGTTCCTTTTTCGTAAATTTAGTCCCTCAGGCCCGGAAAAGGGTTAAACTTATACCTAAGAATACTCTTATAGAGAACCGAAGTTCCTAGAGCATACCTTTGTTCGTACAGTTGACCATATAAACTGAAAAATGGGTAAACTACTGCCAAACATACCTACCTTCAAGTTTTAGTTTGGCGAGCGTGAAGGGAAAAAAGATCGCTCGACAATCTTTTCATGTTTATAGAGTCTGAAAAGGGCTTAAAGAAGACTCATTTTTGTTTGGGAGTCCTGAGGGTGAGGTCAAGAGTGATGATGAATCATGCAAATTAGGCTCAAACTCGTAATCAGGACAAGACTAAGAAGGACTCGTAAGCCTAAAGTCATTAAAGACAACATGGACACCAAAATGCAACTAGGATCTACCTAGGGAATCCATGAAGGGGTAGACTCTACCACCAAATTACGACACTTCTTAAGCAACAATGACGGTTCCATGTCGTAATTCGATGGGATTGATCCTATGTAAAACTGGAAAAGACAACGAGATACAAAAAGTGGAGGTGGAATCCTAACTTAAATGCAAACAGTTGGAAAAACGACCTTTACCACAGGACCTTCGAAAGTGAACCATCACTCAAAACGTTTTCCAAACCAAAAGTGGAGTATGTCATAACATCTAATAAGAAACTCAAGAACCATGTTAAATGATTTTCAAGCCAAAAAATCAACAAAAGGGTTCAAAAATGACAAAAAAGGCCAAAAAAGTCTATAAATAGAAGCTTGGCAGCTCATTATCACCATTGTGAATTGAGAATTGACCAAAAAGCCAAAAACACCCCTTTTCTAAAAGAGTCGATTCCAGGAGCTTCAGTGGATGAAATGAACTTACAATCAGACCAAGTAAGTACAAATAAAACCCTCTTGCAATTCAATACTTCCCTTCTTTGTTTATTTTAGTTTTTTGGGGGGTGCTCACTCTTAAAAAGGAGCAGCCCTACGTGTATGTGGGCTATCCAAGGACAACACATGTATGCCCATGGGAAGAAAATAATATTCCCACGTGCATACACAATTATGCTCAATACAACCCGCGTACACCCTCAAACACCTGGAAAATTTTGAAAATACAAGAGTTTAACTCTTCTTTGAACTTGTCATTTTGTAGGATGTATGTCCATTGGAGAGAGAGGGAGCATGAAGATATATATACATGTCGATGAGGACCCTGTAGCTATGGCTGCATTGAGGCAATACGATTTATGGAAGCTCTTCTAGTGTCCATTCATGTGGGCACAACCTAGGCTGTTGAATGCCTTGGTGGATTACTGGAACCCTAATGTTGAGGCATTTATGATGGAGGGTCAATCATTGAATCCAATGACCGAAGACATCTACTTTCTGACTGGGATCTCAAGGAGAGGAGAGTCGGTCGACTTGCGTACTTTTCCCCCCAAGCCTCATAACATTGCCAAGTTGATCGGACTACATTGCAAGGCAGACATTGAGAAGGTAGGTTCTTAGGTGTTGATCCTCAAGATTTCCAACTTATCACCGAAAGTGATAGTTTTACTCATTGGGTAGATCACTGGATCCACATCTTTACATCAAGCCTATTGGGTGCACATGCATTCTGTAGTACAGTGCTTGAATGCATGAATCTTTGACTGGAGTATGACCATGCTAGACTGCATGAAGAGACAACTCACCGAGTGTCGTGGGTGGGAAAACAAAAACTTTGGATTCATGACTATTTTATTCTCATTATTTTTCGAGAGGGTACCTAGCCTTAGTCCTCAAGAGACCGTGTGGGGTCATGTGGCCTACTCCCCAACATTGAGTAGATGGGCTACACTGTTGCCATGACAGGGGGGAATAAGGACTATAGAGGCCTTTGACAACACATTCTTTGACTGGTGGTCTCGATAGATTACGGCAATAGATGAATAACCCAATGCCGGGATCAACTTCTCTAGGGATCCTGATATTCCCTTACCTCCCGGAGTTGAGCGAGGAGAGATGGGAACATTTTTACTTTCAAAGTTATCTAATTTTTTATTTTATTTTTTAATATATATCATTTTTATGTGTACCAGATTATCTGACAACTATGTATATGTTATGTATAGATGTGGGACCAGTTCATCCAACATACTTCATGAGGACTAGGCAGCGTCCTTCACCGGAGGCAGCACCAACTGCAGCCACTAGATCAACAACCATAATAGCAGGGGGACCTCCAGTTGAAGAGGCCGAGAGAGTATTGATATGATTGGAGCAGAGCCTCACCATGCTCACTCACGCAGTCCTTATAGTAGAGATCGAGGATCTGCCACCATCGATGCAACCTCATATAGTTTGGGTGCCATGGACCTGAGTCCAACTTTTCTCGTATTTGGCAAACATCGTGGTTCACTATGGTAGGGCCAACAGGCCCCACCCTTAGCTTAGGATGGACCACTTACATGTCGATGGCACCTTTTGTATATTTTTGAGGGCAGAAGCCCTGTGACGTGTACTGGATATGTATTTTTGAGGTGCTTGCGCCCACCTATGTACTGTGAAACTTTGATAAATATATGCATATTTACATCTTTTATGTCTTATGGGTTACATTTATTTAAAAATGTATTTGCATGTGTATGTGTGTTCTTTTTCTTAGGTGTGTGCAATATTCCAATCTAATACATGATTAGCTAGAGTATCTGTGATTTGATTTAATCTCCTAGGAACATGGATATACGTAATGTAATCAAAGCTTCGCTCTAAGAGACGTACCCTAAGGAATCATAGATGTAGAGTAGGATCATAAACATGAAAAACCCCATTTAACTGGGACACAACCAGCTGTGCATCTAAGTAGACCCGGAGATGAGAGATACCATGCGACAAAGTGTCACGAAGAAACTATATTACTATGTTGTACTCGACGACATTGTTTGTGGCGTCACCTAAACATATAACTCAAGAAGATAGCAATTGGCCTCGAGGTGTGAAGATCACCCAATCTGCGGAAGCAAGCCTCCGAGTGTGTTGACTAGCGTCATCCGTGAACCCAACGAACACCTTTGATTCACTTGACATCTGCTACAGTGAAAAAGATGAAATAAAAAATGACACGTCCATAAAACAAAAAGACTAAAACTAACTATATAAGAACTATACATATGTACAAGAAGTCACCCAAGGTGACCCACCTACAAGTAATACTTCTTGAGGTAGAGCCCATTTCTAGGCTCTTCCAAAGCTTTCCCTTCAAAGTCAACCAGACAATAAGCACCCTTCTTTAATACTTCCTTCACAATGAAAGGTCCAAACCACATGGATTTGAACTTGCCTGCCCCCAGGGGATCCTTATCTTGGTCGTAGACCAGGACAAGGTCACCTTCGGAGAAAATCCGAGGATGAATGGACCAATCGTACTAACAATTGAATTTTTTCATGTGAGCCTCGTTAGCCAAGACTGTGTCACGACGTTGCTCATCGAGCTACTCGAAATATAATAAGCATTCCTCAAGCGATGAAGTGTCTAGAAATAATTGTACTGCCAAATTAAGAGATGGGATTTGGCATTCTATAGGAAAGACTACTTCCAACCCGTAAATGAGTTGAATAGGTGAGAAATCGGTAGCAGTCTTTGTAGATGTTCGGTAGGCCCACAATGTTGAGTACAACATCAAATGCTAATTAGACTTGGCCGAATTGATCATTTGTTGTAGAATGGTCTTGAGAGAATTATTCACATATTCCACCTGACCATTCGCTTGTGGGTAGTAAGGTGATGAATTTTCTTGCCTCAACCCAAGCTTTGATGTTAACTCCGACATCATTTTATTTTGAAAGTGACTGCCATGGTCAATGACAATCTCCTTTGGGATGCCGAACCTTGCTATTATCTGGTTAAATAGAAAGAGAGTTGTTGTTTTTCCATCATCTTTGAACGTTGGCATAGCTTCGACCCACTTTGTGAAGTAGTATACTACTACAATTATATAATGGTGCCCCCTAGCTGAAGGGGGGTGGCATGTATTGTAATCAATCCCCCACTTGGTGAAGGGGCCAACTGTAATGATAGGGAACATAGGAGCGGGGTGTGCCCTCATTTTCCGGGAGAAGATCGGACAAGGGTGGCACTTCTTGACCGATTCAGTGCAATCTTTGATCAACGTCGGCCAAAAGTAACCCAGTCGTAGAATATTTTGGGTTGTTACCAACCTAGACAAATGACCACCACATGCTCTAGTGTGGCAGTCATTAAGAACAATTTCCTCTTCTTCATGAGTGAGACACCGATGAAGGATTCAATCTATACCTCGACGATACAAAGTGTCCTCGAGAATAAGATAGTTTTTTGTCTGATAGCGTATACATTGACGCTCATCGTGAGAAGAAGAGGTGGGGCTCTTCAAAGTCTAGATATAGACTAGTATATCTCCATACCAGGGGTTCAAAGATGAAATCAAAAAAAGATCTCCTTTAATCTGTGATTATTCAGGCATAACATCTCCTGATTCAACTGAAAGTTACGAGATAAGTTCCGTGAAGACCAGGGACCTTTTAGATTTCTCAGAAACAAAATCCAAGTCAAATTCCTGGAGAATAACAATCAATTTTTTAATCTTTCCACCGATTACATGTCGTTTCAACACATATTGGAATGGATTCACAACGACAATGATGGTAGTCTTGCAAAACAAGATATAATGACAGAACCGTTGGACAACATGTACTGTTGCCAACATAAGCTTTTCAACATATTATTCAATCATATCATCCTCTTGAACCAAGACCATATCGATGGTTGACTCTGTCACTTCCAAATACAATAAGAAATATTTATTATAATTGGGTGGCTGAAGTAGAGGGGCAGACATGAGGGTGCATTTCAATGCTTCAAAAGAGCGTTGAGCAGCTTCTTCCCAATGAAAAAGGAAATCCTTCTTCTGTAAATGCATAAACCCTTTAGTGATCTTGGCATAGTTTGCGATAAAACACCGAAGAAAATTGGCTTTTCCCTGTAAACTCTGAAGCTGAGGGAATGTGCACGGGGGAGGAAATTGAACTATTGCCTCAACCTTTAGAGGAACGATCATGATCCCTATTTTTGAAACTATAAAACCTAAAAGACGACCTGACATCATGCAGAAACTGCATTTGTTAGGATTCAAGTGAATCCGATAGTAGTGACATCACTCAAAGATAAGTCGGAGGTGTGTGGGATGATCAGCTCTCTTACAAGATCGTGATGCTAAATCATCGAGATAAGCCTCGACTATATGTTTGAGATCATGGAAAGAAAAAGGCATGGCCCACTGTAAAGTGGCTCCAACATTCTTCAGGCCAAAAGGAATCTTCCGATAAGAAAATGTACCCCATGGACAGATAAAAGTTTTTTTATGCTAGTCTTCGGGCTTGATCTGTATCTGATTATATCCTGAAAAACCATTCATGAAATAAAACACCTCACAACCTGCACATTCATCGACGATCTGGTCAATGAATGGGGTGGGGAAGTTATCCTTTGGACAAGCCTTGTTCAAATCATGTAAGTTTGTACATACGTGAATTGTTCCCTATTTTTTGTTGACTAGAACAGGATTTGACACCCATTGAGTCAACTTGATGGGGTAGATGAAACCAACTTTGAGTAGTTTCTCTAATTCATCCTTAATAGTTTCTTCTTTCTGAGGATTAACTGGATGAAGCTTCTACCAGACCCTCTTGGCATCAGGATAAGTCATTATTTCATGGTTGACGATTCTTGGTTCTATGCTTGGCATTTCCTCGTAAGACCAAGAAAAAATGTCGCAGAATTACTTAAATAAATCTGTATATATTCGAATCTCCTCAGGGGAGAAATCTGCTCCGACGAATACATTATCCACAATGCCAGGGTTTCTGGGGATATCGATAGGTATTGTTTTAGCGATGTTTTCCATATTATCCTCGACATAAACTAGGTGTGTAGCTAGAGGATTAATAAGACAAGACCTATCTCTAGTCATAGTCAACACAAATTCTCCTACCTCTAATCTTCCTAACTCCGGGAGAAAATAAGATTTGTGATGAAGATCATCCTAGGGTCTATCTGTACTAGTCAATGCCTATATAATCACCTCGTGAAAGGGAAAGACCAAGTCTAAGGAATCGATAGTGGCGGGGTAACCTTGAGCCCAAATAAGCTCGAGAACTGGATCTAACTCCTGTGTGGGAGTTGGATTGGGTTCGGTGGAAGCTTGTTGGACTATAGAGTATGAAAATTATACCGCGAATAAGGGCATGGACATTCCATGGTGCCCTGTCCCTTCCATAGTGGTCGATGGGGAAGGAAGAGTCCACATATCATTAAAGTAAGTCGTGCGGAACACCGACACTTGAAAGATTTCAGCCTTGGGCTGGTCGGGGACAACAGAAATGTACTTGACATCATCGGACGGAGGCGGGTAATTGAAATTACCCATCAAAAGTGGGCACAAACCAACCCCTAAATTGACGATGTCGGACTGTGGATTATCAATCATCAAGACCATGGATGTGATCGATGAAGGGCTAGGACAGGAGAAAGACAACTGATCAATGGACATGATCTGACCCTCATGTGGAAACAACAAGACCTAGAACACTGTAGCAACCATTGCATGCATAACATAGGTCCAACTCCTTCCTAACAAGAGGTTGTGGTCGAGAGGCGCATCGACCACTTCAACTTCGATGCACATGGTCTTTCCTCCTAACTTCATGGAGAAATAAGGAATGATTCCATGTGGTCTGAATGAATGACCATTGAAAGCGATAAGAAGAGTAGCTGACAGAGACAAAACGGGTCGGTCAATGTCCTTCCAACACACCAATGACATCATGCATGTCGAGGTGCCCTCTTCAACCACCGTGCAAAAAATATTCCATGTAAAAGATTTTGTGGAGTAAGCCACTACTATCTGAAACACGACATGGTATGGGAGATGAGGCTTTAAGTTGGTCATATCAAGCATGATCATTCCCAAATTACAAGTCTTAGCAGATCCTAAGGTAGCTAACAGAACCTTTCTCTGAGAGGGGTAGCTCTGGAGGACTTCCAAAGTGGACATTACGCAAGGGATTTGTGAAAAATCCTCCACCACAAAGTAATTTTGGGTGCCCCTTGCGTTTGGATTGTGGGAAGATTTCTTGAACGCCCATTTCAGAATGCATGTCATTGTTTCTCCCAACATATTCTTGATCTGGGGAGGAACAGATGAGTTTTTGACTTCTTTACCCTTCATAGAAGTGTTTGGCATTCTATAGTCATGTGTCCTAGTTGCTATATGAGAATCACCTTTCAACATATAAACATTCAAGGTCGAGGGATTATTAGACGACGAAGGGGGTCCCTAACTGCCTGCATCTGCGTTTGCAAAGGCTTGAGTTAATTTTTTCCCATGAGGAAGTGGGTTTGTTAACACTGCAGACTGTTATTGCGCCAATAACTTTTGGGCCTCCACAAGTCGAGGGAACAGGTGAGTCAGGTGGTCTTCTGTGGAAAGGTTACACAAATACTTTTACTTTCTTCTCTTTGTGTTTCCCCCACCAACATTGTTGGTGGGTTTCTTATCCCCCTTACCCTTCTTTTGTTGTTTCTTCTTTCCGTCAGCCTGCTGGTTGGATTTCGGATTTATCAATTTTAGACTGTGTACATTCGACGTTTGAGTAGGGGAAGAAGTCGGACAAGTGGTTTCGATGGCCGTTGTCTATTGTATTGACAGTTGCTGCAATTGATTTGACAGCTGATCAACAGGCTTCATTTTCGCTGAACCAACAATACCATCGACATGTGGTCCAAAAATTTTCCTGGTCTTGTCAAGGATAGACCGCGGTGCATCTGAAAAAACTTCATAAATTAAACCAGACTAAGAGTATATCAGTTCTAGCTGTTGAGCTCTCATTATCTCTTCTTTCTCGAAAAAGACTCCTGACGTCATGACGTCCTTACATAACTGTGGGACCAAAGACTTAATGAACCACTCTAGCAGGAAAGCCGGTGGGATTGGTACCTTTATCAAACTCTTCCTACACCACCATTCTCAGATGTGATCTGAGATATGGTCATCTTTTCTTTGCTCAAAGTTGGCCAACAATTCGGCGTCGGCATCGTCATCGTATCTCAAAGGTAATTGAAAATGGTTTAAAAAAACCATTGCCAATTCACCAAAAGTAGAGTATCTTGAGCGTTCGAGCTCGATGTACCATTTTGCAGCACTCCCGATAAGAGTGCTTTGAAACAAACACAATTGGACGAAGTCATCTTTCAACGAGTTGGACGAGCACCATAGGTGAAAGGTAGTCACATGATCGCCTGGATCTTCGTTAGGCTTACCCTCAAACTTCATAATGTCCAAGGGAAACTTTGTTGGCATGGGAGGCCAACACGGATCGTGACAGATTGGGTCATTTAATAACCTTGTCAAGTCAGACAGATGTAATGTTGCCAGAAATGGTAGTTTGGGTTGTTGACTATGTACATGGAAAAAGGAGCCTGGATTTTGGTTGGCACCAGGTTGCCAGGAAAAGTTAGGCTACTGACCAGGATTCTGGTAAATACCATGGTCATGGTCAGCATATGGATACTGCACTTTTTGAGATGTCATCAGCTGACTCCCATAATTGGTCATTGAGGGTTGAGAAGGGATTGATCCCGACGTGGTGTTCCAAAGATTCTGGAAGGGGTTGCCCCCTACCGATCTAACGGGGATAGGTACAGATCCTTGCCCAAGGTTCCATTGACCATGGAAGGGGTTTGCCCCAGTCAGCATCCCTGATGAGGGGACTGATCCCTGCCATGGATTCCAAGTTCCTTGTGAGGTATTTGCTCCCTGTGTAGGAATACTACGCTACACCAAATTTTATTGTCTAAAACCAGGTTTTCCCTCAGATGAGATGACAGTTGATGAGAATGTGTTGTTATCAAACGCACCGAACAAAGAGAACGATAAAGAACCCACCAGCGTGGTGTTGGAAGAAGGTCTGTGACTACCTACTCTAGACATGTTGTAGTTCATGGTTGGCCAGATGGGTTGCTGAGAAGTGCTACCGAGCGAAGGAGACAACAGAGGTATATGACCCCCTCCATAAGGGAAAGCATTATAAGGGGATGAGGTGCCCCCAATGGACCCTTGCAGAGGAGTGTTTGAGCTCCCTGCCCCCAAACCCATGGTCTGTAGGGTGGAGTAGGATAGGACTGAATTGATGTTAAAGCTAGGCATTCCGTATGAAAATAGAGGGCCCATCGCACTCTGGGTGAACGTAGCGGTGATTGCTGCCATAGACGAAATCAGATCACTACCCGAGGTAGAGATGGTAGAGACCATAGTGGTCCAGACCTATGAGGGTGATTTAGGAGGTAGAACACTCCCTGTGGTGACAACTATTGAGGGAGTATGAGGACTCCCAGATGAAGTAGAAAGGTTTTCTTCCATTGCTTCTTGCAAGGCTATTTGACACTCTTGATGAGTTACCCTTGGAGGGACAACTTGTATCAATATGGGCACCGACAAGTCAGTCATCAGGGAGTTCTACAGATCGAGATCTTTCACTCTGAGGTCAGAAATGGTAGGATCCTCCAGATTCAAGTGTTATCCTCTCAAGGATGGCTCGGGTACAATTTCCTGCTACCCGGTCACCTCAAATGACCCTTACTGGTCAAGTCTTCGCCTTAGCGGTGGTGGTGGTGGCTCCACCTCAACTGACGGTAGGCCCAAAAGCCTTCGTGACTGACAAAGCTCTTGATATTCCACTGTGTGAGAAAATCAATGACACACTAGGGATTTTACTAACGTTGAAAACTAACGCACACTAGAAAAGTTCCTATGAGATAAAGCAATCAAGTCACTAACTAGTTGGAAGAACAGTTACACCAACCAACACTAGAGCAACTTACCGGTGCAAGTGAAACTCGAATACGGAAGAACCCTCTAGGTATACTCTTCAAAGTGTGGCCCGATGTCTACCCTAGGTACCGTGGTATACCTCTTCATTCACCTGTGTAAGTCACTAAAATAAAAGGTAGCTAGGTTTCCAGCATGTGAACAGTCACTAGGCAGGTACAATCAACAGTCAGGTGGACCGCAATGAGCAGGGTATCAAGGACGAAACCTATCAAGGGTATTGAAAGAAAGTGTTTCAGAAGATGATTGAGGACCTTGAATGGATTTGAGACCCATGAAGCTCCATGGAAAATGAGATCAAAATAATCCCAAGATAAGCCTTCTATATGTGTTCCCCACAACGTTTGGTCCGACTTTGGAGGGATTATCTCTGCTACCTTTCCACACGTGACCTCGTGTTTAGCCCCTGCGTTAGAGGGGGGTCCTGGATAAGTTCCACATTTACTGGAATTTTTGACACTCCCTAACACAGACTCCTATGTTTGTTTTATAGGCATGAAGAGTTCCCTCTCCAACCTAAATCAAGGCTCTAGCCTAGACTAGTTGATGGACCCTACAAACAAAAAGTCTAATAAATTTTAATTTATCGTTAATTTTAAGTGGTTTTTTTAAGTCGAGGAGGCACTAGTGAAACTAGTGGTGTGTTTTTAAAAGATGAAAGAGAAGAGAATTAAATGAAACTGAAAGAAAAAAACTACTTCTTTTTTACAAATAAAGATTTGCAAATTTAAACTCTTTAACCAACTTTTCAAACTACTTTTTTTTTCTAAGATCTTTTTAAAAGAAACACCCAAAACAAGATTTCTCTCTACTACGAGCTACTTAGTGGTCTAAGTATTTAGATAAGAACTTAAGAAAGCACTCTTTTTCCTCGCAAGTAATATAATCAACCTAACTACTTAACCAAACAAAGAAATGATTTTATTTTTATTTTAATGCTTCAAAATAAGAAACTAGAAATGACTCTTTTTCTTTTCTTCCAAAGCAGGTAAAAGGGAAAAAATGAAGACAAGACGAGACCAAAAATGACTTCTAGTCTTTTGAGGCTCATAGAGAGTCATTGACAATACCAAACAAGATAATCAGAAAAGACTCACAAACTCGTCTCAAACCCTAACTAAGAAAACACAATAAATCTTGATAAAGAAAAAGCTAACTGACGTCAAACCTAGGCTAAAGGCTATAACAGCAGAGACCAGGACTAGATTAAGAAAACCCCTGAGAAATATGGTTTCAATCAGGGAAGAGGGTGTCTGCCTCTTCTTGAAAAAATATTTTCCTGACACATGCACGCAACTGATACTCTAGTAGGGTGCGTATGTACATGCCCAGACCCACTGTAGGCTGCGTTCACCTCTATAACTTCTCAAAAAGAAAACCAACAGTCAAAGATGAGAAGTAAGGGAATACTGGTATGGAAAACCAGAATCCCATAAAGACACAGAAACTTACAGAAACTCAAAAAAGGAAATCAAACCAATTAAAGCACCCAAAAATATCCCTTAAAAACCCTAGAGGCTTCCCTAGTATGGTCGCCAATTCTTCTATAGTGGGAAAACCCCCCTACGGACTACCCTAGGGTTCTAAAGTGTAGGAAAAGTTAACTATCTAAAGTCTCCTACTTTTAACAACTATCCCGATGGTACCCCACATTCATGCATAAAGTACAAAGTATAGGGATCCGATAGTCTTACCTTAAACTCCACGGCCGATGTTGATCCCTTTGTGTTCAGTCACTTCCCAACTGCAAGTCTCCTCCCAAGGCTAACCTCAATTCACTAAAAGACAAAAAATAAACTATGAGCATGCATTCTATATATGAATTAGTGGGTTATACATCATAACAAAATGTAAATCAAACATAAAGATTGAACACATCATATGGCGGGACAAAAAAAGTACTTCTTTATATTAATCTCACAAAGTCACTTACAAAATGAGATCAGTGACTGCTCCTCAAACCTAGTCCTGGGCTCCTCTTCACCAAGCTCCAAATTCTTCCATGTATCTTTCTCCTCTTCACCTCTCTCTAGAAAATGGATTAGGCTAGTAATGGAGGAAAAAGGATAAAATAGGGAATTCTGGCTCAAAACTCAGAATGTGGCTGCAAATTCTTAGGGCAAGGGGGGGTTATGAAATGGGAAGAGTTTCACTGCTTTCATGCTTAGATTTGGAATGGGACCCCAACACCTTCTTTTATATGCCAAAAAGATAGTTATTCGGTTGGGTGACACGCTATGGGCGGTCAATTAGTTAGGAAACTACCCAAAATCTCGTATCCCCTTGCAACTTTTGTGGGTATATGCGGGCTTTAATGGTGCAACTAGAGTACATATGTGAGATGTAGTGGTGCAACAAGTGTACACACATGGGAAGTAGTGGTGCATGGCATGTACATATTCAAAAATAGTATTTTTTAAGAAGAGCTTTTAGTGATGGCTTGGCAAAAATAGCAAGTATGGTATGCATTGACAATGATATGGTATGGTATGGTATGGTGTGCATTGGCATTGG
>JZKD02S2346532.1:176743-201035 GCA_000966675.3 Picea glauca
AGAAGAAGGGTCCTCCAGGACCATGCTCAAGTCGCTCCTGCTCTCGTACTCCATGTCTAGGACCATGTGGGCCTCGAGACATGATCTCCTAGTTATCCCTAGATATCGGGAATAACAATTCCTAAAAATGCTCCTCGGTGTCCCAATGTTTCATTACAATTCTTAAATGACTTATGCCTTACTTAATTCCTAGTTGAGGTCATAAATAGAAAGTTCTAAGCGCTAGATTCCTTACTAAGTTAGACATTCAGCTTTTTCTTTGAGTTTCCCATTCTCTTTAATCTCCCCCCCTTTTTATTTAGGTTTCCTTTTCTTTTAAGTTTCCCCCTTTTTCCTTTTTAACTAAAAATCAATTTAGCAAGTGTAGATAAAAACAACCATTTACCCTTTTAATAAATTTAATCCTCCAATATAATTTTTACTTTAATAATTAAGTTTGAATTTCTTACACCCCCCTTCTTGTTACATGTTTATTTATTTTTTTCTTTAACCACATGTTCTACTTAGACCTAGGTTATAATTTCCCTAGGTTGGGCTACAATTTTTAAGGGAAATTTTAGTTATTAAAATTTACTCATACCATCATCTATTTTAGGGCCGACCAGGTTCTAAGGGGACATAGTTTTCTAGGCACTAGGTTTATTAACTTATCATAGTTAAAATCACGATGTACCCTTCAGGACGAACTACATGCTCCAAGGGTGCCACTCACCTCCTTTCGTTTTCTTTGTGCGACGTGCCCTTCAGGACGCACTACGTCCTCCAAGGGTGCCACATGCCTCCTTCTATTTTCTTTGCACGACATGCCCTTCAGGACGCACTGTGTGCTCCAAGGGTGCCACTCGCCTCCTTTTGTTTTCTTTGCATGACATGCCCTTCAAGACACACTACATGCTCCAAGGGTGCCACTCGCTTATTGACTGAATTTGNACAACTCCTTGAGCCTCTGAAATGATTTTGCGCATTTCTCGGTCCAAACAAACTTCTCATTCTTCTTCTGCAATTTCGTGATCAGATTTGCTATCTTCGAACAACCCTCGACAAACCGTCGATAGTATCCTGCTAAACCAATGAAGCTACGCACATCGGGGACACTTGTTGGCGTATGTCATTCCATAATAGCCTCAACCTTTGTTGGATCCACGACAATACCTTCTCCAGAGTTGAAATGCCTGTTTGACAACACAGGTATTCCAACAGAGGATGAACACCTTCAATAACCACTCACATAACCAGATCAAAGATCAACACACCGATTTTTTCACATCGTAAAACCCCTACGGGGGAACATCCACGGCCCCAACCAATGCGACCACTTGGAGTAGTTTATTAATGAAAAAGAAAAATATTACAAAGATATTTTACAAGAGAGTTTCTCACAATCGATCATCGGCAAATGACCCTCCATGATCTTTAAATAGAGATCATGGACCAATCGGGTGTTAAGCCACAGATCAATGGCCATTAAGATCGAGGAGAGTATGAACCGTCAGATCATTCTATGTCAAGAACATATCATGACCATCAGATTTCCTAACTACAAATGCATACTAATGCATACTAAAGGAACACACTAAGAAACACACTTTTACCTAACGACATAGTAGACCAAGTAGTTCTTAACTAACTCCTAAGTGTCGAAATATCTTAACATCCCCCCTTAAGAACAAATTGGGATAGGATTGAAGGATTTACAATGTTGACACAATAGGAGAAGGAAGGAGGCATTAGAGCCTATCCCCCCTTAATGACAACTTCCTGAACTCCTAANAAGTTTGGAAAACTTCACTTCTGTAAAAGAATTTGTGAAAATGTCTGCAACTTGATCTTATGTAGGGAAGAAGAGCACTTCAATAACTTGATCATGAATGAGATTTCTGATGAAGTGAATGTGTATCTCGATGTGCTTGATACGTTGATGTTGAACTGGGTATTTGACAAGCTTGATGGAGCTCTAATTTTCGCACCAAAGGCTGGTTGAATGCTACTACTCGAATCCAAAATCTGAAAGGATTTGTCGAAGCCACAAGGCTTCCTGACTTGCATTTACCATTTCTTGGTACTCTACTTCTACTGAAGAAAGTGAAATAGCCTGTTGTTTCTTACAGGCCCAAGTGATAGGTCCTGAACCAAGGCTGAAAACATAACCTACAGTAGACTTTCGATCATCAAGGTCGTCAACCCAATCTGAATCAATGAAACCAACCAATAAATGAGTCCTCCCTGAACTGTAATGTATCCCAAACTGAACTGTACCACAGACATATCGAAGTATCCTTTTAGTTTCTTTCCAATGGATTTCATGGGATGTTTGCATATACTGAGCAACAAGACCAACAACAAAGGAAAGATCGGGATGGGTATGAGTCAAGTATAAGAGGCTACCAACTAACTGACGATACAGGGTGGCATCAACTTCAGGAAAAGTACAAGTGGTAGTAAGCTTGACTCCAGCCTAGAAGGGAGAAGGGGTTGGTTTACAATCATCCATGTGAAAGCGATGAAGAAGGTCACAAGCATACTTAGACTAGGAAAGAAAAATTCCTTCATTTGCAAAACTTGGAGGCTAAGGAAATAGTGTAAAAATCCTAAGTCTGTCATTTCAAATTTCTTATTAAGGTTGGTTTTCACATGGTTTAAAAGTTTTGAGTCACTATTGGTAAGGATAAGGTCATCAAAAATAAAGGAAAATGATTATGAGATGGATTCCTACTTTCTTGGTATAGACATTAGGATCGAAATGACATCTAGAGAATCCGACGTCAATAAGAAAGCTATCCATTTTGGCATAGCAAGATCTAGGAGCTTTCTTAATACCATAAAGAGATTTCTTAAGGTGACAAACAAGGCTAGAGTCATTCTGGACATAGCCAGGAAGTTGTTCCATGTATATTTCTTCTTGCAAATCTCCATGCAAGAAGGTGGATTTAACATCCATCTGATGGACCTCCCATTTATGTGAGCCATCAAGGGAAAGAACAAGGTGGATGGAATTCATTTTGGCTACAGGGACAAAGGTTTCAGTATAGTCAATTCCTTCAACTTGGGAAAATCCTTTGGAAACTAACCAAGCCTTGTGTCTTTTAACACTTCCATCTCATGCATACTTAGTATTGTAGACCCATTTACATCTGACAATTTTTCTTCCTTTTGGAAGAGGTACAAGATCCCAAGTATCGTTTTCCATTAAAGAATGATACTCTTCATTCATTGTTGTATCCCAATCTAGATGACCTAAATCTTCTGCAAATGTCTCTGGATCATGAGCCTCTGAAATTTGAGCCAAAAGAGAAGCGGCTCACTAGAACTGTGAACGCGTTTGATGTTGATCTGAAGGATCACAGACAAGACCACCAATTGCTTCTTGTGTTGAACAAGCCCATCTAGGAAGCGGTGGAACTAGTGTTGGTTTAGGTTCAAAGGACTCATCTGGAGGAAGGTGAGTAGGCGAAGGTGGATTTTCATCCTCACTGTCATCATCTGAAGAAGAAACTAGAATAGGAACAGAATAAGGCACAAACACCAAAGGTGGCTCGCAGGTGGAAGAAGGTACAACCACCAAATTAGGCTCGCAAGCCAAGAGATTTACATTAAATTTAACATCTCTTCTAAGAATAATTTCATTACAATGTGTTTGATGAAGTCTATAACCTTTGACATCTTCAAAATAACCAACAAATATACACTTCTCACTTTTAGGTTGCAATGCTTTTCTTTTCTCATTAGGAATGTGAGCCCATGCTATACTGCCAAATACATGGATGTGACTGACATCTGGTTTAATATTAGTCCAAGCTTCTTCTGTTGTTATATTTTTAAGAGCCTTTGTGGGAGTGTTATTGACTATGTAGTTAGCACAGTTGATTGCTTCTGCCCAATACTTTAGACTTAATGCCTTAGATTGGATCATACAATTAGCCACTTCTTTTAATGTGTGGTTCTTTCTCTCAACAACACCATTTTGTTGTGGTGTATATGGAAGAGTATGTTGCATTTGGATGCCCTGTGTAGTGCAGTAACTTGTAAAATTATTGTTCACATATTCACCTCCATTTGATGTCCATATTGTTTTTCTACAAGGGCCTTGTAGGCCAAAAACTTGTCAAAAACTTCACTCTTAAGTTTTAAGAAGTAAACCCAAGTACGTCTAGAAAAATCATCAATGAAAGTTAAGAAATANAAGTTTGGAAAACTTCACTTCTGTAAAAGAATTTGTGAAAATGTCTGCAACTTGATCTTATGTAGGGAAGAAGAGCACTTCAATAACTTGATCATGAATGAGATTTCTGATGAAGTGAATGTGTATCTCGATGTGCTTGATACGTTGATGTTGAACTGGGTATTTGACAAGCTTGATGGAGCTCTAATTTTCGCACCAAAGGCTGGTTGAATGCTACTACTCGAATCCAAAATCTGAAAGGATTTGTCGAAGCCACAAGGCTTCCTGACTTGCATTTACCATTTCTTGGTACTCTACTTCTACTGAAGAAAGTGAAATAGCCTGTTGTTTCTTACAGGCCCAAGTGATAGGTCCTGAACCAAGGCTGAAAACATAACCTACAGTAGACTTTCGATCATCAAGGTCGTCAACCCAATCTGAATCAATGAAACCAACCAATAAATGAGTCCTCCCTGAACTGTAATGTATCCCAAACTGAACTGTACCACAGACATATCGAAGTATCCTTTTAGTTTCTTTCCAATGGATTTCATGGGATGTTTGCATATACTGAGCAACAAGACCAACAACAAAGGAAAGATCGGGATGGGTATGAGTCAAGTATAAGAGGCTACCAACTAACTGACGATACAGGGTGGCATCAACTTCAGGAAAAGTACAAGTGGTAGTAAGCTTGACTCCAGCCTAGAAGGGAGAAGGGGTTGGTTTACAATCATCCATGTGAAAGCGATGAAGAAGGTCACAAGCATACTTAGACTAGGAAAGAAAAATTCCTTCATTTGCAAAACTTGGAGGCTAAGGAAATAGTGTAAAAATCCTAAGTCTGTCATTTCAAATTTCTTATTAAGGTTGGTTTTCACATGGTTTAAAAGTTTTGAGTCACTATTGGTAAGGATAAGGTCATCAAAAATAAAGGAAAATGATTATGAGATGGATTCCTACTTTCTTGGTATAGACATTAGGATCGAAATGACATCTAGAGAATCCGACGTCAATAAGAAAGCTATCCATTTTGGCATAGCAAGATCTAGGAGCTTTCTTAATACCATAAAGAGATTTCTTAAGGTGACAAACAAGGCTAGAGTCATTCTGGACATAGCCAGGAAGTTGTTCCATGTATATTTCTTCTTGCAAATCTCCATGCAAGAAGGTGGATTTAACATCCATCTGATGGACCTCCCATTTATGTGAGCCATCAAGGGAAAGAACAAGGTGGATGGAATTCATTTTGGCTACAGGGACAAATGTTTCAGTATAGTCAATTCCTTCAACTTGGGAAAATCCTTTGGAAACTAACCAAGCCTTGTGTCTTTCAACACTTCCATCTCATGCATACTTAGTATTGTAGACCCATTTACATCTGACAATTTTTCTTCCTTTTGGAAGAGGTACAAGATCCCAAGTATCGTTTGCCATTAAAGAATGATACTCTTCATTCATTGTTGTATCCCAATCTAGATGACCTAAAGCTTCTGCAAATGTCTCTGGATCATGAGCCTCTGAAATTTGAGCCAAAAGAGAAGCGGCTCACTAGAACTGTGAACGCGTTTGACGTTGATCTGAAGGATCACAGACAAGACCACCAATTGCTTCTTGTGTTGAACAAGCCCATCTAGGAAGCAGTGGAACTAGTGTTGGTTCAGGTTCAAAGGACTCATCTGGAGGAAGGTGAGCAGGCGAAGGTGGATTTTCATCCTCACTGTCATCATCTGAAGAAGAAACTAGAATAGGAACAGAAGAAGGCACAAACACCAAAGGTGGCTCGCAGGTGGAAGAAGGTACAACCACCAAATTAGGCTCGCAAGCCAAGAGATTTACATTAAATTTAACATCTCTTCTAAGAATAATTTCATTACAATGTGTTTGATGAAGTCTATAACCTTTGACATCTTCAAAATAACCAACAAATATACACTTCTCACTTTTAGGTTGCAATGCTTTTCTTTTCTCATTAGGAATGTGAGCCCATGCTATACTGCCAAATACATGGATGTGACTGACATCTGGTTTAATATTAGTCCAAGCTTCTTCTGTTGTTATATTTTTAAGAGCCTTTGTGGGAGTGTTATTGACTATGTAGTTAGCACAGTTGATTGCTTCTGCCCAATACTTTAGACTTAATGCCTTAGATTGGATCATACAATTAGCCACTTCTTTTAATGTGTGGTTCTTTCTCTCAACAACACCATTTTGTTGTGGTGTATATGGAAGAGTATGTTGCATTTGGATGCCCTGTGTAGTGCAGTAACTTGTAAAATTATTGTTCACATATTCACCTCCATTTGATGTCCATATTGTTTTTCTACAAGGGCCTTGTAGGCCAAAAACTTGTCAAAAACTTCACTCTTAAGTTTTAAGAAGTAAACCCAAGTACGTCTAGAAAAATCATCAATGAAAGTTAAGAAATACTTGCACCCAGGAAAGGAAGGAGAAGACAGTGGACCACACAAATCACTGTGAACAAGATGTAAAGGGCCTAAGTCATGCCAAGAGGCACATTTGTCAAAACTATCCCGATGATGTTTGTCGAGAACAAAACTGGCACAAACACCATCTTTGCATGAAACAAGAGGAACACTAGTCATCATCTATTGATTACATAGTTGTTGCAATGAGTGATAGTTTAGATGACCAAACTTCTTATGCCAAAGTTTTCTCAATTCATCACTATGAGAAACAAAAATTGATGAAAAAGATGATGACCCAAAGTTATCAAACTTGTACAACTTGGTAATATTATCGGCAATTCCAACTGCAAGAACATGTTTAGGATATTTTAGATCCTTGATTACAACTTTGTGAGGTGAAAACTCGACAGTTTTACCTTCACCTGAATGAGTGAATTGATAGACTGATAGAAGGTTACAAGAAAGAATTGKAACAGATAATACATCATTGAAATGACCATTATCTACTTAAAYTGTTCCAGATCCTACAACACTAAGGAATCTATCATCACCAACAAATATTTTCTTGGCATTACATTCATTTAGAGCATAAAATATGGCTTTATCCTTAGCCATATGATAAGATGCTYCAGAATCAATAAGCCACTKATCAGAAGAAGAAGTAGAAGTTGTATTGAAGGAGAAAACAAAAATAGAAAGTGAATGTCCWTGAGAAGAAGAAGAAGAAATAKAATCAATACGGATGTTGTGCTTATTCATCGYTGCTTCTAAATATGTCATCTTCTTGAAACATTTAGACTCATCATGGCCATCTTTATCACAAAAGTTGCAATGTCTGTCAGTCTTCTTATTTTTATATTTTTCTCCTTTGTCACCATTAGGAGCTAAAGTTGTCTGAGCGGGTTTGGGACCCTTATGTTTCATGTTTTTGTAGCGAGGATGTTGCTTCTTGGGATACTTGGGTTTATCTTTCTGCTGGGAAACTAAGGCTTTGTTGGAGGTGCCTGTAGTGTTGATCACTCCAAGTTGTACAAGATTATCTTCCTCTCTAATCAAGGAAGAAAAAAGGAATCAAGAGTGGGTTTTTCATAAGCTTTCCCTAGAGCCTCTCTCATGGCATAAAAGGTAGATAAAAACACAGAATATGCACTACCTAAATTAGAAAGAATAAGATAGATGAAACGCTCTTCCTCCATTTTTATCTTACATTCTTCACATAAAATTATAAGTGTTTTAAACTTAGATAGATAGTCTCCAAGGAAATCAAAATCACTTGGAATCAAGGTCAGTAATTGATTTTCTAGCTGTTGTGCTCGAATAATATTGAGTTTACCAAACACAGATTCAATCTTGTCCCAAGCTTCTTCGGCGTCATCATTTTCTTGAAGGTGGTACCTTAAATCAGGAGAGGTGGACATTTCGATTAGTCCACATGTTTCGTCACTCCTAATAGCCCACTTGGCTTTCTTATCATAATCAGTGGGTGCTTTTTTCTTTCTCAAGGTAATCTGGTACAAGCTTTTACTTCTTAATAAATCTTCCATATGAGATTTCCATTGGAAGTAGTTGTTGCTGGTAAGCAAGACATAACTTGTAGAAGCCATATTAAATAT
The DNA here is from genome assembly GCA_000966675.3 of Picea glauca. Lineage (NCBI taxonomy): Eukaryota > Viridiplantae > Streptophyta > Pinopsida > Pinales > Pinaceae > Picea > Picea glauca. The sequence goes on from JZKD02S2346532.1 coordinate 184,945, forward strand.
GCAGATAATATGGATTTAAAAACTAAAAATGATGATCTGGATGGAAAGAGCTCTAAAAGTTATGTGGTTTTAAAAAAAACGGTGTTGAAAATGGACTTCCAATGTGAGAGTTTTGCCCTTTTAAAAAAAGGCATAAACGATAACCAAATGACCACATGATAGTGTAAGTTGCTTTATGAAGTGACCCACTTTTATAAAGGGAAGTGGGGATCACTTTTACAATGAAGGTACTTTATAACAGAAAAACTGCATGCAAAATAAATAAATCTAAAATAAAATATTAAAGCTACTTATAGTGATTCACTTTTATACTTGAAGTGAAATACACTTTACAATTTTAGCATGATTTTTTTTTTTTAAAGTAACAAAAGAGAGACTTGAACTCAAGACCTCTTACTTAATAAGGAAATTTTTAACCAAATGGTCTATAAAAACATATTGTAATGTTCAAAAGGAGGATTGTTGTTGTTTTTGAATATGGCCTTGGAGAGCGTGCTTTAAAAAAACTTTTTTCACACAAGAAAAAAATATCGCTTCTTGATGACAACAAGGGTTAGATATCGGTTAGCTTACCTGGAAGATGCACCTTTCCCTATCTGTTTTTTATTTTCTGAGATCACACAGGGCATGGGGAAAACATCATATGTAGATATAAAAGAGTAGCAACCGAAATAAAACCAAAATACTACTCTGCAAAAAATTAAAAAAATGTGTATTCAAGCTTTATACCTCCGGATCTAATTGTAATGGTTGAATCTTGAGCAAACAGAAACCTTTTTGAGTGAAACAAAACATGTTCTTAAATGAAACGAGTGCTACAAATGCAATGAAACAGTCCTTTCATCCCACAAATGTAGAAAAATGGCAGAAAATGGATATGAGGAAACTTGGTTTCACGATCTCGATCTACAACAGGAGTGGGTCTTCAAACATGCTTTGATACCATGTTCAACAACACAAGTATTCCAACAGAGGATGAACACCTTCAATAACCACTCACATAACCAGATCAAATATCAACACACCGATGTTTTGACGTGGTAAAACCCTTACGGGGAAACATCCATAGCCCCAGCCAATGCGACCACTTGCAACAGTTTATTAATGCAAAAGAAAAAGATTACAGAGAGATTTTACAAGATAGTTTCTCACAATCGAACATAGGAAAATGAACCTCCATGATCTTTAAATAGAGATCATGGACCAATTGGGTGTTAAGCCACAGATCAATGGATATTAAGATCGAGGAGAGTATGAACCATCGGATCACTCTATGTCGGGAACATATCATGATCGTCAGATTTCCTAACTACAAATGCACACTAATACATACTAAAGGAATACACTAAGAAACACACTTTTACCTAATGAAATAATATACCAAGTAGTTCTTAACTAACTCCTAAGTGTCTAAATACCCTAACAATTCCCTAAGTAGTGAATCTTCAATTGATAAAATGAGCACTTAGACAATTTTCCATACAATTTGTTCTCTCGCAGACACTGTAGTACCAAGCACAAGTGCTCATCATGATCCTCCATCATCCGAGAGTAAATCAAAATATCATCAATGAACACTTGGATGAACTTGTCCAAGTATTCACGAAACACCCCATTCATCAAACTCATAAATACCCTTGGGGCATTTGTCAGTCCAAACGGTAAAACAGTAAACTCATAATGTCCAAACCTCATCCTAAAGGTGATCTTAGGGATGTCGTCCTCTTTGATCCGTAACTGGTGATACCCTAATCTCATGTCAATCTTTCAAAACACCATCACACCTTTCATCTAATCAAACAGATCATCAATCCTTGGCAACAGATATTGATTCTTGATCATTGCCTTGTTCAATTGATGATAGTCAATGCAGAGTCTTTGTTAGCACATATTCTTGTAAGGGGGAGCTTCTCTCTGGATTCAGGTCCTTGGTGAAAAATACATGAAATAGGGCTTAAGACCCATCAAATGAAGTTATCCAAGGTCGCAACCATGAGCACCCAAGCACAACATGGCATGCGGGCATTTTTGTTTTTAACGGCGAAGATCCATCGATGGAGTAGATCAACGGTCATCGGGTAAGCCAGAGCCATGGAGTTTCATGAGGATTATCACTTGGGCTCATCCCTTATGGCCAAAGTTATGAAATGATCTGGGCCGTTGATTGAGGGAGCGTCTCATCCGTCCATCTGAAAGATGCGTGGCTCATGATTAAGCACCATCGGTGTTTCGAAAATCGAGACTTCAAAGGACAAGGGGTTGCTCCTCCACTGCATTAGGAATCCCTAAAACATGAAATGTGAAAGCATCGGGGATAGGACCATAGTCCTAGATGGTGATTATATGAGCGAGGGGTAAGGAAGGCACCAGCACGTTGTAACTCCCTTCGCGATTTCGACAATTGGGATTCTTGAGGGTGAGGAGTTTACTCCCTCCCATCACCGATACCTGAAATCCATGGAGCACCTTTGGTTTTGGCGGAAGGTCACAACCCACTATCATATGGAAATTAGGGCCAAAGGGAAAAGATAGGTGCATGTTCAGACCACAGACGACTAAGAGATGGATAAGGAAGAAATCATGGTTGTTGATGCTAAGGGAAGATCAAAATGTTGGTTTGGATAGGGCGATTTTGCAACGTAGGGTATCAGGGATCCTAGACACAGCATGAGAAAATCCCCAAAAGGAAAATGTTGAAGCGTCCTTGAAGACAGTTGCATGGCCCTATGGTTATGTTGAGAGTGAAGCCCAAAGAAATCAAGGCTGGCTTCCAAGATTTGGAAAGCTGATACGTGGTCACTCCCTTTGTATTCAGTCTTGGCCACCCACCATGGAAGAAGCATTTAATGAAGGTTGAGCAGGTGGTTAAAACCTCATCTGAACCCATAAATGGAAGGTGTAGGGGAGGGTTAGAAACAGTCAGCTCGTGGTACCCCGATGGACAATTTCCCTACAGAAGCCATGTCGTCTGAAGTAGTGTCAGACAAGAAGTTTCATGTACAGTCTATAGGAAGATCATGCACATGTAAAAACTTAAATGAGGTATCTCATATACCCTCCTGCTGTGAAGGAGGTGAATGGCTCTGAGTATATATACTCAATTTTCATATTTTGTAAGGCATTGATGGTAGAGAAGAGCTCCGGACTGTAATGTTTTAATGAAGCACTGGTTTTCCTGGCTATGTATCTGTATGTGAAATTTCTTGTTTAATGAAATGCATATCTCTTTTTCATCTAGTTTCTATCCCATACTAAAAGAGTTCATGATTGACTGATTCACATGAATCATTGTGACTGTGTTATGATAAAGGTTTAATTATAACGTTGTTATGTTCTTTTAGTGTTTCTGCAATTTGAATATAAGATGTTCTTGTGTTCAAGTGTTTCTTCTATAGGCTGTTAGAAGATCGATGCCTACAATAGACCTTTGCATTTCCTCACAGAAGTCTTCCTCCTACTCACCCTTATTACAACTTACCGTCTGAAGTTAAACCAAGACCTCATCTGCTTGTGCAAGCTTGGCCTAGTTTCTGAGTTAAAACAATATTGTTCTAAGTTTGCTTCTAGTTGATCACTCTTTATAAAAAAATTGTGACATAAACTGATGGGCATCAGGCTTACTCCTGCTACAATCCAAGAGTGACTTCTGAGGCTAATAGTTTCCATGACCCATCCTTCTTCCGTATGAAGATAACAGGCTCACCCCACAGTGACACACTTTGGCGTATAAGTCCTAGGTCTAGAAACTCCTTTAGTTGCATTTTCAACTCTTGTAACTTCAGGGTCAACATCCGATAAGGCGTTCCTACTATCGGTTCAGTCCTCAGTTTTAGGTCTATGGTAAATTCCAATTCCCTCTCTAGAGGNCAGAAAAACTGCATGCAAAATAAATAAATCTAAAATAAAATATTAAAGCTACTTATAGTGATTCACTTTTATACTTGAAGTGAAATACACTTTACAATTTTAGCATGATTTTTTTTTTTTAAAGTAACAAAAGAGAGACTTGAACTCAAGACCTCTTACTTAATAAGGAAATTTTTAACCAAATGGTCTATAAAAACATATTGTAATGTTCAAAAGGAGGATTGTTGTTGTTTTTGAATATGGCCTTGGAGAGCGTGCTTTAAAAAAACTTTTTTCACACAAGAAAAAAATATCGCTTCTTGATGACAACAAGGGTTAGATATCGGTTAGCTTACCTGGAAGATGCACCTTTCCCTATCTGTTTTTTATTTTCTGAGATCACACAGGGCATGGGGAAAACATCATATGTAGATATAAAAGAGTAGCAACCGAAATAAAACCAAAATACTACTCTGCAAAAAATTAAAAAAATGTGTATTCAAGCTTTATACCTCCGGATCTAATTGTAATGGTTGAATCTTGAGCAAACAGAAACCTTTTTGAGTGAAACAAAACATGTTCTTAAATGAAACGAGTGCTACAAATGCAATGAAACAGTCCTTTCATCCCACAAATGTAGAAAAATGGCAGAAAATGGATATGAGGAAACTTGGTTTCACGATCTCGATCTACAACAGGAGTGGGTCTTCAAACATGCTTTGATACCATGTTCAACAACACAAGTATTCCAACAGAGGATGAACACCTTCAATAACCACTCACATAACCAGATCAAATATCAACACACCGATGTTTTGACGTGGTAAAACCCTTACGGGGAAACATCCATAGCCCCAGCCAATGCGACCACTTGCAACAGTTTATTAATGCAAAAGAAAAAGATTACAGAGAGATTTTACAAGATAGTTTCTCACAATCGAACATAGGAAAATGAACCTCCATGATCTTTAAATAGAGATCATGGACCAATTGGGTGTTAAGCCACAGATCAATGGCTATTAAGATCGAGGAGAGTATGAACCATCGGATCACTCTATGTCGGGAACATATCATGACCGTCATATTTCCTAACTACAAATGCACACTAATACATACTAAAGGAATACACTAAGAAACACACTTTTACCTAATGACATAATATACCAAGTAGTTCTTAACTAACTCCTAAGTGTCTAAATACCCTAATAATTCCCTAAGTAGTGAATCTTCAATTGATAAAATGAGCACTTAGACAATTTTCCATACAATTTGTTCTCTCGCAGACACTGTAGTACCAAGCACAAGTTCTCATCATGATCCTCCATCATCCGAGAGTAAATCAAAATATCATCAATGAACACTTGGATGAACTTGTCCAAGTATTCACGAAACACCCCATTCATCAAACTCATAAATACCCCTGGGGAATTTGTCAGTCCAAACGGTAAAACAGTAAACTCATAATGTCCAAACCTCATCCTAAAGGTGATCTTAGGGATGTCGTCCTCTTTGATCCGTAACTGGTGATACCCTGATCTCATGTCGATCTTTCAAAACACCATCGCACCTTTCATCTAATCAAACAGATCATCAATCCTTGGCAACAGATACTGATTCTTGATCATTGCCTTGTTCAATTGATGATAGTCAATGCAGAGTCTTTGTTAGCACATATTCTTGTAAGGGGGAGCTTCTCTCTGGATTCAGGTCCTTGGTGAAAAATACATGAAATAGGGCTTAAGACCCATCAAATGAAGTTATCCAAGGTCGCAACCATGAGCACCCAAGCACAACATGGCATGCGGGCATTTTTGTTTTTAACGGCGAAGATCCATCGATGGAGTAGATCAACGGTCATCGGGTAAGCCAGAGCCATGGAGTTTCATGAGGATTATCACTTGGGCTCATCCCTTATGGCCAAAGTTATGAAATGATCTGGGCCGTTGATTGAGGGAGCGTCTCATCCGTCCATCTGAAAGATGCGTGGCTCATGATTAAGCACCATCGGTGTTTCGAAAATCGAGACTTCAAAGGACAAGGGGTTGCTCCTCCACTGCATTAGGAATCCCTAAAACATGAAATGTGAAAGCATCGGGGATAGGACCATAGTCCTAGATGGTGATTATATGAGCGAGGGGTAAGGAAGGCACCAGCACGTTGTAACTCCCTTCGCGATTTCGACAATTGGGATTCTTGAGGGTGAGGAGTTTACTCCCTCCCATCACCGATACCTGAAATCCATGGAGCACCTTTGGTTTTGGCGGAAGGTCACAACCCACTATCATATGGAAATTAGGGCCAAAGGGAAAAGATAGGTGCATGTTCAGACCACAGACGACTAAGAGATGGATAAGGAAGAAATCATGGTTGTTGATGCTAAGGGAAGATCAAAATGTTGGTTTGGATAGGGCGATTTTGCAACGTAGGGTATCAGGGATCCTAGACACAGCATGAGAAAATCCCCAAAAGGAAAATGTTGAAGCGTCCTTGAAGACAGTTGCATGGCCCTATGGTTATGTTGAGAGTGAAGCCCAAAGAAATCAAGGCTGGCTTCCAAGATTTGGAAAGCTGATACGTGGTCACTCCCTTTGTATTCAGTCTTGGCCACCCACCATGGAAGAAGCATTTAATGAAGGTTGAGCAGGTGGTTAAAACCTCATCTGAACCCATAAATGGAAGGTGTAGGGGAGGGTTAGAAACAGTCAGCTCGTGGTACCCCGATGGACAATTTCCCTACAGAAGCCATGTCGTCTGAAGTAGTGTCAGACAAGAAGTTTCATGTACAGTCTATAGGAAGATCATGCACATGTAAAAACTTAAATGAGGTATCTCATATACCCTCCTGCTGTGAAGGAGGTGAATGGCTCTGAGTATATATACTCAATTTTCATATTTTGTAAGGCATTGATGGTAGAGAAGAGCTCCGGACTGTAATGTTTTAATGAAGCACTGGTTTTCCTGGCTATGTATCTGTATGTGAAATTTCTTGTTTAATGAAATGCATATCTCTTTTTCATCTAGTTTCTATCCCATACTAAAAGAGTTCATGATTGACTGATTCACATGAATCATTGTGACTGTGTTATGATAAAGGTTTAATTATAACGTTGTTATGTTCTTTTAGTGTTTCTGCAATTTGAATATAAGATGTTCTTGTGTTCAAGTGTTTCTTCTATAGGCTGTTAGAAGATCGATGCCTACAATAGACCTTTGCATTTCCTCACAGAAGTCTTCCTCCTACTCACCCTTATTACAACTTACCGTCTGAAGTTAAACCAAGACCTCATCTGCTTGTGCAAGCTTGGCCTAGTTTCTGAGTTAAAACAATATTGTTCTAAGTTTGCTTCTAGTTGATCACTCTTTATAAAAAAATTGTGACATAAACTGATGGGCATCAGGCTTACTCCTGCTACAATCCAAGAGTGACTTCTGAGGCTAATAGTTTCCATGACCCATCCTTCTTCCGTATGAAGATAACAGGCTCACCCCACAGTGACACACTTTGGCGTATAAGTCCTAGGTCTAGAAACTCCTTTAGTTGCATTTTCAACTCTTGTAACTTCAGGGTCAACATCCGATAAGGCGTTCCTACTATCGGTTCAGTCCTCAGTTTTAGGTCTATGGTAAATTCCAATTCCCTCTCTAGAGGNATTACACAAACCCAATGTAATCCACATTCCTCCTCCACCATCCTTTTTATAAAGTTTTATTAGTCATTAGTTTTCCAAAAGCCTCATTATATTCCTTTTTCATTCATTTAATTAGGAAAAACCTCCCCCGTACACATGTCGTCTGATCCCCTAGTTGCATTAGAAAATCAATTTTATTAATTAATTAAATATTTGTATTTCCCTCACCCACCAAAATCATTCCTAAAAATGTTCCTCGGTGTCCCAATATTCCCTTACAATTTTTAAATGACTTACGCCTTACTTAATTCCTAGTTGAGTTCATAAATAGAAAGTAATAAGGGCTAGATTCCTTACTAAGTTAGACATTAAGATTTTTCTTTGAGTTTCCCCTTTTCTTTAAGTTCTCCCCCTTTTTATTTAGGTTTCCTTTTCTTTTAAGTTCCCCCCTTTATCCTTTTTAACTAAAAATCAATTTAGCAAGTGTAGATAAAAACAAACATTTATCCTTTTAATAAATTTAATCCTCCATTATAGTTTTTACTTTAATAATTAAGTTTGAATTTCTTACCTCCCCCTTCTTGTTACATGTTTATTTATTTTTCTCTTTAACCACATGTTCTACTTAGACCTAGGTTTTAATTTCCCTAGGTTGGGCGACAATTTTTAAGGGAATTTTTAGTTATTAAACTTTACTCATACCATCATCTATTTTAGGACCAACCAGGTTCTAAGGGGGCATAGTTTTCTGGGCACTAGGTTTATTAACTTATCATAGTTAAAATCGCGATGTTCCCTTCATGATGCACTACGTGCTCCAAGGGTGTCACTTTCCTCCTTCTGTTTTCTTTATGCGACGTGCCCTTCAAGACGCACTACGTGCTCCAAGGGTGCCACTCGCCTCTTTCCATTTTATTTGCACGACATACCCTTCAAGACGCACTACATTCTCCAAGGGTGCCACTCGCCTCCTTCCATTTTCTTTGTGTGACGTTCCCTTCAAGATGCACTATGTGCTCCAAGGGTGCCACTCACCTCTTGACTGAATTTGGTAAATGTCAAACCCCTAGAGTCAATACTTCATCGGGTGATTTTGTGGGAGACTAAGGGCCTCTAAGGAATAAGGACCCTGCCTTATTGGGAACCTTTTAGAATCATCATGAGTGACTATCACAAGCTTTCCTCATGACATAGTGGGTCTTATCGAACTAGGTAATCATTTACCTACAGTTCAAGGCACAACAAGAGTGCTAGTAGGTTGTGGCAAGGCTGCTGCCACACCTCTCCCTCAATGTCCCTGGCTGTCGTGTGTGACCCCTCTACTCCAAATGTGAGTCTAGTCGGTAAGCTATCATCAGCCTGCATCCATCAATGAATCATGTGAGCAATAATAATCAATCATCATCACATCTAATCATAGGTATATGTCACATCAACAACATTCAAATCCTACAGTTCACTCCCTAACTCGATATGGAGTCTAAGGGATTTCATTGATGCCTCTGCATCCTCAATGTCCAAAGTCATGCACACTTAGGAGAACCTAGTCAATAACACATGTCTATGTAAATACAAAAAAATAACATATCATCAAATCTACAATATCTCATAATCATAATCAAAACCACCAATAGTATAATAACTTGGATCACTTGCATGCAARTGTCCTCAAATAATATGTTCRCTCAGTGTGCACAAGAGCGGGATGTTACATYATGTATGTGCCAACTCATCAACTACTTATCTCAACCATATACCCAACATGTACCTCAACCAAAATCGTTCATCAATTTCATCATCCAAATCTTATTTGTAACTCTATAATAGACCTGGTGCATATTATCACATACCTGCAAACCTTCCTTAACTTTAACAATAAGAGACTAGCATTTTAATCAAACTTTACTTAAGTATCACATGACTAATTTTGGATCAGTCAACAATCCTAACTTGAAATAATCATAAATATGTACCTATAATGAATAAATTTATGAAAATAGTACACAATGTTCTTCAGTTTATTTTATGAAATTCCTCCATGTTTCACTGTTTGTAACCTATCAAAAAAGGTTTTATAGCAAAAATGGCATACCTTGTTGAATTCTGGCTTATTCTAGAGAGCGAATTTATAGAGACTACCCCGCATAGAATATTTGTTGTATGGATCCGAAAATGGTGCAAAGAATAATACAGACTATATTCTAATCAATACATTTGGTCTTACTAAATTTGGATCTGTTAAGAAGAATTTATGACATTTTTACCTGAAACACCTATTTTAGACTAGTTTTGAGACTAGCCACANGTGCTACGAGAATTCACTACCAAACTTTCTTAAAGGGTTGAAATCAATGACAACCAACCCAAATAATAAAAAATATTCCCCTTTGGAATTTATGGAAACACTTTGATGCAATACTAAAGTCATATCACTCATTCTCCCCATGTGACCATTTCTCCCCCAGGAATCATGCCTCTGTTCTCTGCATCTGATAAATCTCTCCACCTTTGTCGTCAATGGAAAATGTATCTTTCCATATGGGGATGCTCCCCCTAACTGAACTGTCCTTGGGGATAATCCCCCTGACTGAACTCTTCTTGAAACTGATCTCCCAACCTGAATTATCCTCTTTATGGTGTTTCCTCGTGTACATCTAAGACATATAAGATTAGCATTCAAAATAATTCATTTTGGAGTAGAAATTACTCTGAGTCTCTGGCGAAGATACTCAAAGGCTTCCCATGGAAGTGGTTTTGTAAAGATGTCTTCCACTTGTTCCTTTTTTCCCACATATTCAACTTCGATGTTCTTCTCTACAACTTGTTCCAGTAGAAAGTGATACTTGATTGGAATGTGCTTCGTCTTGGAGTGCATCATCGGGTTCTTTGAGATACTGATGGTGCTTGTATTATCACAATATATTGGAATGGGATTATCATACTCAACCTGCATATCTATCAAAGTTTTTTTCATCCATAGAACCAGTGTACAACATGTTGTTTCTGCAATATACTCTACTTAGGATGTATATAAAGATACTCATGATTATTTCTTGGTTAGCCAAGATACTAAACACTCACCCAAGTAGAATGGTTCTCCACTGGTGCTTCATCGGTCAACAATGCAATCTGCCCATTCTTCATCTGTGTAGGAAATAAGTGATAGATCCTTTCCTTTTGGATACCATAATCCAAACTCTTTTGTTCCTTTGAGATATCTGAAAATCCTTTCCACTGCTAAGACATGTGATTCCTTTGGTGTTGCTTGAAATCGTTCCACCTGTCCAACTGCTTGCATTACATATGGTCTGGATACTGTCACATATAGTAAGCTACCAATCATTGACATGTATTTCCTTTGGTCTATAGACTTTGAATCATCATCTTTGCTCAACTTGAAAATGGTTTGCATAGGAGTGGTAATTGGTTTGAAATATTCCATTCTAAACTTCTTTAGCATTTCTCTGATATACTNCATATAGTAAGCTACCAATCATTGACATGTATTTCCTCTGGTCTATAGACTTTGAATCATCATCTTTGCTCAACTTGAAAATGGTTTGCATAGGAGTGGTAATTGGTTTGAAATCTTCCATTCTAAACTTCTTTAGCATTTCTCTGATATACTTAGTTTGAGAAATAAAAATTCCTTGGTTTCTTTGACATATCTGAAGACCCATAAAGAAGGATAGTTCTCCGAGTAATGACATTTCAAATTCATTCTGCATATCCTTCGCAAATTTCTATCTTAACCTATCATCATTACCTCCAAAAATAATATCATCAACATAAAATTCAATTAATAAAATACCATCTTGAGTTACCTTGATGTAGAGATTGTTGTATGCACTTCCTTTTATGAACCCTTCCTTCTGTATACATTTATCTAGTCTAGAGTACCATGCTCTAGGGGCCCATTTTAGACCATACAAGGTCTTTTTTAATTTACACACATAATCTGCATTCTCTGACAACTGAAATCATTCTGGTTGTTCAATGTAGACTTCTTCTTCAAGTTCTCCATTTATAAAAGATGATTACATGTCCATTTGATACACTTTAGTATTCTTGGAGCATGCATAAGATAAAACAAATCAGATTTCTTTCATTCTAGCAATTGGAAAAAATGTCTCTTCAGAGTCGATTCCTTCAACCTGTGTGTATCCTTTACATACCAATCTAGCTTTTTTGCATGTAACTTGTCCATATTCATTCAATTTATTTCTAAAAACCCACTTTGTGCCAATCACATTCTTATTCTTTGGTATTGGAACCAATTCCCAAGTGTTATTCTTCTCTATTTGATCCAATTCTTCATCCATGGCCTTATTCCAAAATTCATCCTTGCTAGCCTCTTCAAAAATTTTTGGTTCAATCATAGATAAGAGTGTTAGGTGTGTTTGTTTTAGCGAACATATTCTTCTTCTAGTATCAACTCCTACATCCTTGTTTCTGATAATTTGATCTAAAGGATGATTCTTCTGTACTCATTTTCTAGGTGTATTTGGAGGGACTTGTTGAACTTTCTCTTCTACTTATGTCTGATCTTCTTCATATTCCCCTTCTACTTCTTCTTAATCTTCTTCTTCTTCTTTGTAAATTTGTTATGTTGATTCATTTTCTTCTTCCTTCAATTCTCATCCACATGTTTCATCAATTGTTACATTGATTCTTTCCACAACTTTGTTCAACCTTAGATTGTAACACTTGTATGCTTTTCTTGTACCTGAGTAACCAACAAGTACTCCTTTTTCGCACGAGAGTCAAAATTTCCCATTCCTCCATCTTCTCTTTTGATGTATCATTTTCTTCCAAATACTCTGAAGTGCTTCACATTTGTTGTTCTTCCTTTCCATAGATTGTAGGGAGTTTTGTCATTGTTGTTTAAGAGAATTACTTTGTTTTGAATGTGAACTGTTGTATGCACTCCATGTGTCGAAAAAAATCTGCCAATTTGGAATCCATTAGCATTGTTCGAGCCATTTCCTGTACTCTCATGTTCTTTCTTTCAACAACTCCATTATGTTGAGGTGTCCTAGCAATGAAGAATTTCCTTTTTATTCCATGCCTGTTGTAGTAGTCCATAAATTCCTTTGAAGTGAACTCTCCTCCATTATCATATCTCAAACATTTGATTTTTGAATCCATTTCATTTTAAACCATCTCCTTGTAGACCTTGAAGTTTTCAAAATCTTCTGACTTATTCCTGAGAAAACAAACTGCAGTCATTCTTGTATAATCATCAACTAATAACATAAAGTATTTCTCAAATTTTAAACCCCTTTTTGTAGTTGGTCCAAGTAGATCAGTATGCAGAATTTCCAGTGGTCTTGTCGTTGAACATTCCTTTGATTTGAACCTGGTCTTTGTTTTCTTTCCTTGTTGACAATGCTTGCATAAAGTGTTGGTTGGTTTCGTGATCTAGGGCATTTATCTAACTGCTTCCTTTTTGTTGACTTTGACAAGGTTATAAAAGTGTATGTGACCCNTGGTCTATAGACTTTGAATCATCATCTTTGCTCAACTTGAAAATGGTTTGCATAGGAGTGGTAATTGGTTTGAAATATTCCATTCTAAACTTCTTTAGCATTTCTCTGATATACTTAGTTTGAGAAATAAAAATTCCTTGGTTGCTTTGACATATCTGAAGACCCATAAAGAAGGATAGGTCTCTGTGTAATGACATTTCAAATTCATTCTGCATATCCTTTGCAAATTTCTGTCTTAACCTATCATCATTACCTCCAAAAATAATATCATCAACATAAACTTCAATTAATAAAATACCATCCTGAGTTACCTTAATGTAGAGGTTGTTGTATGCACTTCCTTTTATGAACCCTTCCTTCTGTATACATTTATCTAGTCTAGAGCACCATGCTCTAGGGGCCCATTTTAGACCATACAAGGTCTTTTTTAATTTACACACATAATCTGCATTCTCTGACAACTGAAATCCTTTTGGTTGTTCAATGTAGACTTCTTCTTCAAGTTCTCCATTTAGAAAAGATGATTACATGTCCATTTGATACACTTTAATATTCTTGGAGCATGCATAATGTAAAAGAAATCAGATTTGTTTCATTCTAGCAATTGGAAAAAATGTCTCTTCAGAGTCGATTCCTTCAACCTGTGTGTATCCTTTACATACCAATCTAGCTTTTTTCCATGTAACTTGTCCATCTTCATTCAATTTATTTCTAAAAACCCACTTTGTGCCAATCACATTCTTATTCTTTGGTATTGGAACCAATTCCCAAGTGTTATTCTTCTCTATTTGATCCAATTCCTCATCCATGGCCTTATTCCAAAATTCATCCTTGCTAGCCTCTTCAAAAAAATTTGGTTCAATCATAGATAAGAGTGTTAGGTGTGTTTGTTTTAGTGAACATATTCTTCTTCTAGTATCAACTCCTACATCCTTGTTTCTGATAATTTGATCTAAAGGATGATTCTTTTGTACTCATTTTCTAGGTGTATTTGGAGGCACTTGTTGAACTTTCTCTTCTACTTATGTCAAATCCTCTTCATATTCCCCTTATACTTCTTCTTCATCTTCTTATTCTTCTTTGTAAATTTGTTCCATTAATTCATTTTCTTCTTCCTTCAATTCTCATCCACATGTTTCATCAATTGTTACATTGATTCTTTCCACAACTTTGTTCAACCTTAGATTGTAACACTTGTATGCTTTCCTTGTACTTGAGTAACCAACAAGTACTCCTTTNGATCATCAATCCTTGGCAACAGATATTGATTCTTGATCATTGCCTTGTTCAATTGATGATAGTCAATGCAGAGTCTTTGTTAGCACATATTCTTGTAAGGGGGGAGCTTCTCTCTAGATTCAGGTCCTTGGTGATAAATACATGAAATGGGGCTTAAGACCCATCAAATGAAGTTATCCAAGGTCACAACCATGAGCACCCAAGCGCAACATGCATAAAATCTCCATTTTCGGGTTAAAAATCAAGCAAGCGGGCATTTTTGTTTTTAACAGTGAAGATCCATCGATGGAGTATATCAACGGTCATTGGGTAAGCCAGAGCCATGGAGTTTCACAAGGATTATCACCTGGGCTCATCCCTTATGGACAAAGTTACGAAATGATCTGGGTTGTTGATCAAGGGAGCGTCTCATCCGTCCATCTGAAAGATGTGTGGCTCATGATTAAGCACCATCGGTGTTTCGAAAATCGAGATTTCAAAGGACAAGGGGTTGCTCCTCCACTGCATTAGGAATCCCTAAAACATGAAATGCGAAAGCATCGGGGATAGGCCCACAGTCCTAGCTGGTGATTATATGAGCGAGGGGTAAGGAAGGCACCAGCACGATGTAACTCCCTTCGCGATTTCGACAATTGGGATTCTCGAGGGTGAGGAGTTTACTCCCTCCCATCACCGATACCTGAAATCCGTGGAGCACCTTTGGTTTTGGCGAAATGTCACAGCCCACTATCATATGGAAATTAGGGCCAAACGAAAAAGATAGGTGCATGTTCAGACCACAGACGACTAAGAGACGGATAAGGAAGAAATCATGGTTGTCAATGCTAAGGGAAGATCAAACCGTTGGTTTGGATAGGGCGATTTTGCAATGCAGGGTATCAGGGATCCTGGACACAGCATGAGGAAATCTCCAAAATGAAAATGCTGAAGCGTCCTTGAAGACAGTTGCATGGCCCTATGGTTACGTTGAGAGTGAAGCCCAAAGAAATGAAGGCTGGCTTCCAAGATTTGGAAAGTTGATACGTGGTCACTCCCTTTGTAGTCAGTCTCGGCCACCCTCCCTGGAAGAAGAATTTAATGAAGGTTGAGTAGGTGGTTGAAACCTCATCTCAACCCATAAATGGAAGGCATAGAGGAGGGTCAGAAACAGTCAGCTCGTGGTACCCTGATGGACAATTTCCCTACAGAAGCCATGCCGTCTGAAGTAGTGTCGGACAAGAAGTTGCATGTACAGTCTATAGGAAGATCATGCACATGTAAAAACTTAAATGAGGTATCTCATCTACTCTCCTGCTGCGAAGGAGGTGAATGTATCTAAGTATATATACTCAGTTTTCATATTTTGTAAGGCATTGATGGTAGAGCAGAGCTCTGGATTGTAATGTTTTAATGAAACACTGGTTTTCCTGGCTATGTATCTGTATGTGAAATTTCTTGTTTAATGAAAGGCATATCTCTTTTTCATCTAGTTTCTATTCCATACTAAAAGAGTTCATGATTGAATGATTCACATGAATCATTGTGACTGTGTTATGATAAAGGTTTAATTATAACGTTGTTATGTTCTTTTAGTGTTTCTGCAATTTGAATATAAGATGTTCTTGTGTTCAAGTTTTTCTTCTATAGGCTGTTAGAAGCTCGATGCCTACAATAGACCTTTGCATTTCCTCACAGAAGTCTTCCTCCTACTCAACCTTATTACAACTGATTGTCTGAAGTTAAACCAAGACCTCATCTGCTTGTGCATGCTTGGCCTAGTTTCTGAGTTAAAACGATATTGTTCTAAGATTGCTTCCAATTGATCACCCTTTATAAAAAAATCGTGACATAAACTGATGGGCATCAGGCTTACTCCTGCTGCAATCCAAGAGTGACTTCTGATGCTAAT
>JZKD02S2346532.1:201045-235257 GCA_000966675.3 Picea glauca
GCGTGGCTCATGATTAAGCACCATCGGTGTTTCGAAAATTGAGATTTCAAAGGACAAGGGGTTGCTCCTCCACTGCATTAGGAATCCCTAAAACATGAAATGCGAAAGCATCGGGGATAGGTCCACAGTCCTAGCTGGTGATTATATGAGCGAGGGGTAAGGAAGGCACCATCACGATGTAACTCCCTTCGCGATTTTGACAATTGGGATTCTCGAGGGTGAGGAGTTTACTCCCTCCCATCACCGATACCTGAAATCCGTGGAGCACCTTTGGTTTTGGCAAAAGGTCGCAGCCCACTATCATATGGAAATTAGGGCCAAACGGAAAAGATAGGTGCATGTTCAGACCACAGACGACTAAGAGACGGATAAGGAATAAATCATGGTTGTCAATGTTAAGGGAAGATCAAACCGTTGGTTTGGATAGGGCGATTTTGCAATGCAGGGTATCAGGGATCCTGGACACAGCATGAGGAAATCCCCAAAAGGAAAATGCTGAAGCGTCCTTGAAGACAGTTGCATGGCCCTATGGTTACGTTGAGAGTGAAGCCCAAGGAAATGAAGGCTGGCTTCCAAGATTTGGAAAGCTGATATGTGGTCACTCCCTTTGTAGTCAGTCTCGGCCACCCTCCCTGGAAGAAGAATTTAATGAAGGTTGAGTAGGTGGTTGAAACCTCATCTCAACCCATAAATGGAAGGCATAGAGGAGGGTCAGAAACAGTCAGCTCGTGGTACCCTGATGGACAATTTCCCTACAGAAGCCATGCCGTCTGAAGTAGTGTCGGACAAGAAGTTGCATGTACAGTCTATAGGAAGATCATGCACATGTAAAAACTTAAATGAGGTATCTCATCTACTCTCCTGCTGCGAAGGAGGTGAATGTATCTAAGTATATATACTCAGTTTTCATATTTTGTAAGGCATTGATGGTAGAGCAGAGCTCTGGATTGTAATGTTTTAATGAAACACTGGTTTTCCTGGCTATGTATCTGTATGTGAAATTTCTTGTTTAATGAAAGGCATATCTCTTTTTCATCTAGTTTCTATTCCATACTAAAAGAGTTCATGATTGAATGATTCACATGAATCATTGTGACTGTGTTATGATAAAGGTTTAATTATAACGTTGTTATGTTCTTTTAGTGTTTCTGCAATTTGAATATAAGATGTTCTTGTGTTCAAGTTTTTCTTCTATAGGCTGTTAGAAGCTCGATGCCTACAATAGACCTTTGCATTTCCTCACAGAAGTCTTCCTCCTACTCAACCTTATTACAACTGATTGTCTGAAGTTAAACCAAGACCTCATCTGCTTGTGCATGCTTGGCCTAGTTTCTGAGTTAAAACGATATTGTTCTAAGATTGCTTCCAATTGATCACCCTTTATAAAAAAATCGTGACATAAACTGATGGGCATCAGGCTTACTCCTGCTGCAATCCAAGAGTGACTTCTGATGCTAATAGTCTCCATGACCCATCCTTCTTCCGTATGAAGATAACAGGATCACCCCACAGTGACACACTTTGGCGTATAAGTCCTAGGTCCAGCAACTCCTTTAGTTGCATTTTCAACTCTTGTAACTTCAGGGTCGACATCCGATAAGGCGTTCCTTCTATCGGTTCAGTCCTTGGTTTTAGGTCTATGGTAAATTCCAATTCCCTCTCTGGAGGCATCCTAGGTAACTCCTCAGGGAAGACGTATGCAAACTCTCGTACCACCAAAAGGTTTTTTAGACCTTACGCTACTCCCTTCTCGTTTAATGCAAGGATAGAATACAGATTACATCCCTTGGGCATGCTCTTTCATAGTTGCAAGGAAGAGATGAACCTTAGGGAGACTCCCTGGTTCCAACTTACAATCATGCGTCTCTGTCCCTCATCATAGACCAAGCCCAGCTATTTCATCTTATAGTTGAGTATCACCTCATGTGATTCCAATGAGTCCATACTGATCACGACATCATAAGATCCTAAGATTGTGACATACAGGTTGGCCCTCGTGACAAACTCTCCCAGGTTAGGGCTATAGTCCATAACCTTCCCTTCAACCTTTTGTTTGGCTCCCGAAGCCATTTCTACAAAGATAAACTCATCCTATTTGACTGCCTTTACCTTAATTATTTTTAGCACTACACTAGAAATGAAACTCTCTATAGCACCTAGATCTATCAAAATAATAAGGGTATGATCAGCGATGGTACCTAACATCTCAGGCACAATTGACTGGTGCTCTGCCTGGCAGTTATTCACCGCTGCATGAATCTGATGGGCCTTGCCCAAATCTCCCATGGTAGTGGTTCCGGATGATCCAGATGCTCTGGTCCTCTCCACTGGGTAGTCACATTRGTGATGTGGTTCCCCACATGTCCAACAACCTTTCTTCAGTCTAGTACTCYTGGAACSCGAAGCTGGTGGCCCACCGGCCTGGAACTCTGTTATGTTCTATTGAATAGGCCTAAGCTATTGCTGCTACAGTYGACACTGCTGCTGGTGTTGTGGTCCTCAATAAAAAGTCCGTTGGTCATCGAGGTGTAGTGAAAGTGGATCCTCTCTGGAAGCCATGATACCCTAGTGAATGTCTAGCTGGTGTCTGATGTTGCTGCACACCAGAAGATGTCTGTCCTTCTGGTCTCGCTGGAGTCCTTCTCTGACCCCTGCTGATAAGCTCCTCCTCTTCTGTGAGGGCCTTCTGAATAACATCATGCAAGGTTTGAGGCATCAGAATCCTAAACTTTGCATGAATGATGACATTAAGTCCAAACATGAACTTGTTGACCTTAAGTTTCTCGGTATTTAGGTGTGGAGCATACCGAAGAAGCTCCATAAAATAGTCTTCGTACTTGGGCACCGTACGAATTCCCTGTCACAAGGTGTTGAACTCGTTGAGATGACGATCAATGAATTCCTCAGATAGATGCCTCTCCCGGAACCATTCCTCATACATTTCCCATGACACGTCTTCGACGACCATGTTCAATTATGACAAGAGTATCTTCCACCATAGAAGAGCGCTCCCCTTCAGTTGAAATACCGCCATGCAGACCTTTATGTTGGAGGTATATTCATGAAGTGAAAATCACATCACCATATTATCCAACCATGTCTCAGCGGTTGCGCCGTCTGGGGCACCAAAGAACTCAGGAAACTTGACATTCTCAATTTCTCAGTGAATGCTACTAGTATCGAATGGAGCACGTGGTGGACCCTCAGGGGGTGCCGACACCTTGGCCTCATCTCTATCCAAACGGCTGACCAGTGCCTTAGACATCCTCTGGAAGGACCTCATCAGCCCAACCACCGCTATGTTTTCCTGCCCAATGACCTATTCGTCTCTCAGGGGGTTAGACCCCTCAGGCATGGATGCCACTGGGAGCGTCCTGCCTCCTCCCCTAACACCCCGTCGTCTTTCTTAATGACATCCTCTAACCATGATTACCTGAATGAATATACATCAATTAAATTAGCTAAAATATAATCAAATATCTAAACAAGGAAGCGGTAGTGATCCCCAGTCGTGGGTCGAAGCGGCTCTGATACCATATGTAATGACCCTAGTCATTACAACTCCAGCGATGCAGAGAAAGAGCAATTTTTTTTTTTTAAATCAATAACCAAATCAAATTAATAATCAATAAAATTTAAGATGAATACAATGTTAAGTTGCGTTGACCATTTGTCAACTGAAATATTAAATGAAAGACCTCTACATATATATCTTCATTTTCAAGAGTTTTAGGTATATATTAAATGGAAGAGTACAATTTATATTCATGGATCATATAATTCTTTTCAATTTTATAATAAAATATCTATAACAAATAATCATTATAATATATAATCTTTAATCATTTGCATATAACATAAAACGAATCTTTATAATTTCCTTCAATCAAATAAAGGAGTTTTCCCTTATTACTTGGGGTTTTATGATGAACTTAAACTAACTCTATAATGCTAGAAAAGACGAAAANCTCAGTAGTCAAATTTTTCCTCTTCATATTCTTATTTGGTGTCTTCTTTATCAGATTCTTCTATTTCCATGAATAGAACTCTCTCTGTCTCACTTTCACTGACTTCATCTTCATCTGATGAGGAGATGTCTTCTTTACTGCATAAGCTTTTCTTGAAAGATTTCTTTTTGGTTCTTTTTCCTTTATATGTTTGTTTGTTATTTGATTAATCTTCATCATTCCTCTTATTTTTCTTATGAGGACATTTGTTAGAAAAATGACCAATACCATCACAATTAAAACAAATCAATGGAAGATTACCTTTATATCTATCGTTGGTTCCCTTGTTCAATATTCTGACAAAGTTGTCCACTTCTTCTTCATCATCTTCTGCGAAGTCACTGCTATTGCTATGTTCCTTTTGTTTTCCCTTTTTCTTTGACATTTTGGATTCTTTGAAAGATGCTTCTTTTATATCTGGATTTTCATGTTAAGTTCTCATTTCATATGCTATGAAGATTCCATGTAGTTAGTTTATTCTTATTGAGTTTATATCTTCTCTTTCTTCTAGTGTTGATATCTTAGGAACAATTAAAGATTCTTTAATTTCTTATCCCAATCCTATGATTGCATTCACTATTTTATAGACTCGTAAGAAGTAAGTTGCAATATTCTCATCTTCCTTCATCTTTAGTTGTGCGAATCGACCTCTGTAAGTTTGAATATTTGTTGCTTTGAATTTTGAATCTCCTTCATAAATATTTTGAAGATTTTCCCAAATCTCTTTAGCGGATTTACAATGTACAACTTTGGTATATATCGATTCACCAAGACCATTCATAAGTGAATTTGTGGATTTGGAATTATTTTGACTGAGTTTCATTTTTTTTTCACTTGTTGGTGGAACTGTTGGTTCTTTGTATCCATCTACTACTAATTGCCAAATTTCAAATCCATGATAATAAACCAACATGTACCTCAACCTATACCATCAACAAGTGCATCAACCATGCACCAAATATGTACCAATCATGTTGTTGGGCCCTTCGTTTTTGGATTTAAAGCTGTGCAAGAAGGACTATAATCCCAGTTTTGGTTTAACATGAGTTGCGCAAGGTACAAAAGAAGTTGGACAATGGAGCGAGTAAAAGAAACATAAATCGGTTGCGGAAAGGGACAACACAATGCCAGCAAGGAAAAATCAGTTATAACAGAACAAGAAAGCATGCGAGCACAAATCCAAAAGATCCCACTCAACCTATATGTATGAGATGCATATAATTGTAAAGGGTTATATGGGTTAGTTGATTTAGATGAGATAGAGGCACAGACAGGTTAGAGGTTCTGTGAATGTAAATTGTATACAATTTTGGGGAAAAGGGTAGATATAGCTCTGTGACATGAGTCCAAAGCCAGAAGTCTGTAACAAAGTACTAATTTGTATCTTTGAAGTTGTATATGGTAATTTCTGATGATAATATATGAATAAGTATCAAAAATTTCGAAATATGATGTGTCATTATGTGTTTATGCTTATGAATTGTGTTTGTACAATACTTATTTATGCTTGATAAGCTCCATATGATATCTCTATGTATGAATTATTTTCACAACTTAAGTCTCTTTAGTTCCTATATGTATGAGCTCAGATATGTTATGTAGTTAGACTATCTAGCGCAAGATCATGGTGAGTCTTGAAGGTTCTAGGAACCAACCTAAGTATTATCCTTTCCCTTCCCTATACTTCTATTTTGGTTGTGCTTCAGGTGAGACTTCTTCTCTTCGGAGGAGATGAAAATGCTAATGCTCTAGTCTACTCGGTACCTTTTGTTGGTAACCTGAGAAGGACCCTGGTCTGATCAATTTCACGAAAACAAAATGGTTCCGTTGTCGGGACCTATGTTAAAAGGGAACATATAGGGAGAATGCTTCTGAGGATTCATAGATATGATATTCACCACTGGTGGGAGAGAAATTGTGACCCCTTTATAAGGAAAGAAGCGAAGTTGAGAGGAAAATATATGAAAGATACATGAGAGGTAGTCTTTTACTCAGAAATATCGAGTGAACAGTATGAGATATTATGGGTTAAGTTCCTGGAAGAATCTTTCCACTGGATAGATAGGCTCCAAGAAAATCTAGAATTTGAAGAATGAGTCAAGAGGACCTGTACTTGGGATACATAAAATATCACATCACTTCATAGGATGGATCGTCCATTAACGTGAGCGATCGATTTTTGGGTCAGTACCACATTAGAAGGATACATTATCGATTTTACAGCTAAGAACCACCAATATTTTTGCGGGCAAAAGAGGATTTCAAGAAAGATACAAGGGGAAGAATGTTGAGAGAAATCCCCTTGTGGATTAAGGTTTCCTTGATGGAGGAGGGCATGCAAACTATGTCCCTGATTGAGATGGTAGTGTAAACACCCTCGCTTGGGGTGGGGTGAGTTTGGGGTGGATTCATGGCCTGAGAGAGGGGAGAGGGTTCTTTGAAAAATGGGGAAGCAGCAAGAAATGGATTCAAGAGATGAGCGAGCCTTAAAAATATCCACCATAGTTGAGAAGTGGTGGCATGGTAAGATAAATAAAGAAACAAAATAGTTTGAGAAGTTGCGAGAAGAAGTCAGACATTGTAACAACAGGAACGAGAGAATATTACATAAATCCTACAGGTGATGGATCAATAGGTTGGAGGAGCATACATTCAGTGGACGAAGATTCTGAGCTGGCATTTGGCAGTTGGAAATAAGGCTCATATGAAATATTTTCAAGAAGATGTGCAACTGTCAAGGAAACTATATGGGTTGGAACCAATGTCAGAGAACACCCAATATGTGATGGTAACTCAAAACTTGACATTTTTTTGGTCAGCATGGAAGAAATTATAGCAGAGGATCAAAGGATCTCAATGTTGGATTTAGCCCTCTAGGACACCCCTGCCAAATGGTGGACTAATCACAAAGGCTCAGTTGGGAACTGGGACGATGTGAAACTAGCTATCCAATATAGATTTCAAGATAAGGAGAAGTTGGAATCATAGATGCAAACAAATTTCCATGTTGCACAATTGTTCAATGGACAGTCTGAAACAGTGGCAAGTTGCGGAAATACCATCTCAATTCTGGGTTCAATTATTTCCCCATTCTCTAGGTCTGATTCCAAAATCTTGGTACATACATGAAGAAACCAGAAGACATACTAGTGACTAGCAAATGTTGGTAGATCACTTTTGCAAGGACTTCTCATTTTCAAGTACCCTGAGCTTGAAGTAGTCCTACAAAGAATTAAAGAATTCCTTTTTACATACACTAGTAAACGGAAATTAGACCTAGTGGTATGTGCCAAGCATAGCCAACAACTTCAATCTAATATTCACCTAAACTTGGATAAGATGCCTATAGAATGATATAAGATTGAGAGGGATTTGGAAAGCCCAGATGAGTTAGAAGAATTGAGGAATCTATCCATTAAGGAGACAAAAGGGAGCAGAGAAATATAGAACATCATACCCAGTCAGACTGATATTTCTTATAATCACCCATTGAAGTTGTGAAAAGTAAATATAGGGACCACAGAGCAACCTAATATAGTTGTGGTGTGCAATTACTGGGATGAGAAAACTAGCCAAGAAATACATATCTTGTTGCGAGAGTATGAGGACTTGTTCCCAAAGACATTTTCAAAGCTAAAAGGGATTAAAGGAGCTATGAGAGAGATGAATATTGACCTAAAACCAAGATAAAATATTGTGAGACATAGACCATATCACCTTAACCCCAGAGTGAAAGAGAATGTTAAGAGGGAAATAGACAAAATGTTGGAAGCTGGACTTGTTTTTGCAGTGGAAGAAGAAGAATGGGTCAGCCCAATAGTCATCCAGAGCAAGAAAGGAACCTAGGACATTAGGGTCTTTTTGGAATACATAAGCCTTAACTCTTCCTGTTTGCATGACCCTTTCCCAACACCTTTTACTGATGAGGTGTTAAAACAAGTTGTGGGGAAATAATTTTATTCATTTTCAGATGGATTTTTGGGGTATCACCAAGTAAGGATTGTTGAAGAAGACAAAACTAAGACCACATTCGTAACATAATGGAGGTCATTTTCATACAATGTGATAACATTCGGCCTAAAGAACGCCCCTGCAGTTGTTTCCAGGATTGTAATAGTAGATTTTTGAGAATTTATCCACAAGTTTATAGAGGTTTATATGGATGATTGGATGGTATATAGTCTTCTCAAGGAACATGTAGCACTACTACATCTGATGTTTGACAGATGTAGAGAATTCCAAATATTGTTGAACCTCTGAAAGTGTATCTTATGTGTGCCACATGGAAATTTGTTGGGCCACATAGTATTTCAAGAGGGAGAACTGGTAGACCCAGCCAAAGTTGCAGTTATTGTGAACATGCCACCACCTATGAGTGCTAAGCAGTTGTGCTCCACACTGAGATACACAGGGTACTATCGCAGGTTTATTAGAAGATATGAAAACATCACTACACCTATGGAGAATCTACTAAAGAAGTCAAAAGTGTTTCAATGAACCCCAGAGTGTGATAAAGCGTTCGATATCCTGAAGGAAAATCTCAACACAACACCTATTATGATATTTCCAAACTGGGAAAACTAATTTCACATGCACATAGACGCATCATGGATTTCCTTGGGAGCCATCTTAGCGCAACCAGGATATGGAGCCATGGATCATCCTATCTATTTTTCTTGAAGGAAGTTGTCACAAGCTGAGCACAACTATACAACCACAAAAAGGGAGGGTTTAGCTATGATTTACGCTATGCAAAAGTTTAGACAGTACTTGCTAGGTTCTCATTTTAAGTTCTTTACTGATCATTCTAAATTAAAATATCTAGTTAAAAAACCTGTGTTGGAAGGAAGAATTTGTCGATGGTTGTTATTATTTCAAGAATTTTATTTTGAAGTGATCATTAAGCCTATAAAATGCAACGTAGGCTCTGATCACCTCTCTATATTGGAGTTAGGGGAAAGTGGCAGAGTAGTCGATTATCAACTCCCATATGTAGGCTTGTTCTGGGTTGACGCATACCAGAATAATTGGAAGACATAGAAGTCTTCTTAAGTACAGAGGCCTGCACAGAAACGTACTCCGCAACTCAGAAACGTCATATGGTGGTTAGAGCAATGGAATATGAGTTGATTGCGGGGAAATTGTATAAGTTGGGACTAGATAGCATCATCGGGATATGTGTCTTAGATCATGAAAGAAAAGACATACTGTGGGAGTGCCACAGTGGAGTTGCAGGAGGTCATGTTGGAGGAAAGGCCACTGCGCAGAAAGTCCTCCAAGATTGACTATGGTGGGCCACTCTCTTCAAGGATACAAAGGCATATGCTATATCTTTTTATGTCTGTCAAAGAGAAGGTAAGCCATCACGACTAGATGAACTACCTCTTCAACCAGTTCGAGCTCTACAAGCATTTGAGAAATGAGCAGTTGACTTCATTGGGTCGATCAACCGTGCAACTAAGCATTGAAAGGCTAGGTACATTATTACCGAAATTGATTACCTTACACATTGGGTTGAGGATTTTTTTTTTTAGGATTCTTTGAATGATACTGCTGCTAGGTTCATTTTTGAAAATATTATCACTCGATTTGGATGTCCTAGGAGTCTGACCAATGATTAAGGAGCTCATTTTATCAGTAGTACCATAACAAATCTTACTTCAGAGTTCTTGATCCAACATCATAAAAGTAGTTGTTGGCCCTTGGTTGTGGATTAAGGAAGAAATCGAAGAATAAGGAAGAGGGAAGGTGAAGTACGAACTGCGCGGAAGGCACATTGACTAAGAATAGTTCGTAGTGGTCAAAGAAGCAAAAAAGAAGGAGCGAAGTAAGGGAAACCGAGCCATTGAATGAGAAGATAGAGGAAGATAGATCAGAAAAGAAGGTGGATCATGGACAACTCAACAAATGGAAAATTCCACCAACGGATGCTTTGGAGCACATCGTGAGAAATAAGGAAAGACAGGCTGGCGAAGCCTTGAAAATGCGAGTCAAGTTGACCTAGGGTTTTAGACACCTAGGGTTTTGGCATTTAGGGTTTTGACACTTAGAATTCAGTCTAAGGCTACCTAAGAGTCATTTTAATGTATAAATAAGACCCAATTGAGAGAATAGAGGTTCATCATTGAGGTTTAAGAGAGTGATTATTGTTGTTATGCGAGAGAAGCATTGCATTGCGAGAGCAATATTGTATCGTGGATCTTCATCTGGGTGGGAAGATCAACCCTGTAGCTGGGTGCACAGGGAGGGGAGAGAGAATGAGATAAAGAGACCCGCAGCTAAGTGCACAGATAGAACTGTTTGTTTCCACTTAATATATCAAGAAACACAGTTTTGTTGACGTAGCCCTAGGGAGAGGGTGAACCACGTATATTTTGTGTCTCTATGGTTGATGGTGTGTTCTTTTCCTTATGTTATATTGTTGTTGCATCATTGTATTAGATCTGAGATATAATTGTGTTAAGTAGTCTCGAGTTGGTAAAGAATAACTAGATCTCTGTGTGTTGTTGTTTTGGATCCACTTTACATTTCCTCTGGTTTTAGACACCTGTGTCCTGCAACACCTATTTCTACTTCAGGTGAAATTGCATCTTCTCCGCAGGTGTTGCTGAAAGGACCAGTAGTTAGGGTTTGTTGGTGTGTTGTTAGAGTTGAACCTTGGGTCTGCCCCTGTTCTAACAAATGGTTCTATTGCCAGGACCGATATCTTCTTGAGGGAATGTCAAGGTGGTTTCCATTGAAGACATAGATTCAGAAGTGGATAGAAGAGCAAGAAATGGAATTCTCTGAAGCTCAAAAAAAGAACTATAGCCTTAGTATAGAGGATTGGTTGGGAAGGCATATCTTTACTGATATACACTATATTTTCTTTAGAGGAGTTCATAAGGAGATATACGAGTGGTTAGCTAGATTAGCAAATACCCAGTTCGAAATCATATCTAGACCACCTGTGGTTTGGATGTCAGCACTGATCAAGAAGGTCAAGAGAGTTGATAACGTCGTTTCAAGAGAAATAGATCACTGTTTTGATAGAACTATTGGAGGGTACATCACTGAGCTTGCTATTGACAGAGTTGAGTCATATAGCCAAGCAGAGAGATATTTCTTTAAGGGACATAGAGGAAAAATTTTACACTCTTTGAAGTTGAATATCAATATTCTATTGCATGAGAAGAACATCTTGAAGATACAGTAATTGCTTGGTTTGAAAAAATAATGTTCAAGAACTCAGACAATGATACAAAGGTTGGACATACGTGCAGTGGGAGAAAGTTCAGAGAGGTTGCTCTAGTAAACATTCTTAAGCAGATCCATGAACCACTAGCACAGGATGAAAGGTTCTACAATGGAGAAGAAGAAGAGTTATTGAACGAGGAACATTCAGGGTCCGATAGAGAAGAGGAAGAGAAGATTGAAGAACCTCTTCGAAAAGAATCAGAAACTTCAGGAACTGCATCAACTATCGAAGTAAGTATTATTACTCCTCCTGTTGTTTTAGCAGTGTTAGGTAACTAGAGTAGTCAAAGTCACTAGAGAACTATTACCAACAGTTTAGTACATAATCAGTCAAGAAACCTAGGAAGATCTATGGCAGATGAAATGAGTTTACCTATCTTTAGAGGAGATGGATGTGAAGATCCTGATGAACACTAGTTCTTATTTGAAGTTGTATGGAGTATCAAGCAAGTCAGTGATGAAGCTGTTAAGAGAGCTCAATTTAGTACTACCTTGAGAGACCGCTCATTGAGCTGGTATATGAAGTTTGTTAAAGGGTCTATACATCCTAAACTACTGAATGATATCAAGACGACGTTGAGTGAAGAAATCAATAAACCCAAGTCGGAGTCACAATGCATTACAAAATTGAAAGAAATCAAGCAGAGAGTAGCCAAACCTGTTTAGGAGTTTGATCAGAGGTTTAATACCTTGACAAGTCGTTTGAGTTTTCAGATCCCAGATGAGCAGAAAAAAGAATGGTTCATTGCTACCCTCCTACCACACATTAGAGTTCCTCTGATGCAACAGAAGGTTGCTTCGCAGGCTGAGGCATTGTAGATCACCATGAAACTAGAATCATCCCCTATGGGAGAATCCAGCTCAGGTATGAGTCAAATTTTGAGTCAACTAACTAGATTATCTCTACAGGTTGAAGATATGAAGAAAGAAAATGGAAAAGATAAAAGAGAAGACATATGGTGTATCAGATGCAAATTAGAGGGCCACGATAAGGAGCACTATCCCCTATTTCATGATTACTTGTCCACTGGAGCTCCGAGCCCTTTGAAGGAAGTTACTCTACCCTGGTTAGAGGTATGTAGAAATAGACATCACCTTGGTGAATGCTATTACATGAAAAAATATGTCCAGACACCTACCAATGTTTACTGCACATTCTGTAAATCTGTGGGGCATGATGAGAAGGATTGTAGGGCTTATGACCTCTTGCATGAAAGGTCAAGATATACATATAATATCCAAGGGGAGATGCAGCAGGAGGGAAATTCTATTTAGTTTAACTCTCCAAGAAGAGGAAGCTTCAACCCTCATGGTGGATTCAGAGGAAGAGGAGGAGGAGGAGGCATGGGTCGAGGTCGAGTTCAGATCATTTTTTATAACTGCTCACATCTAGGACACTTGGAAAGGGATTGTCATAACCCTTGTACCACTTGTAGCTAATGTAACTCATTTGAACATGTCATTGAGGATTGTATCGTGATGTTAGCCAAAATTCAGGAGAGATGAGGAGGAAACCAACAAGTACAACTAATATCAACAGAACCTTGCAAGGAGGATCCCAGAGTCGTTGTTATCACTAGAGGAGGCATTGTTACAAGAGAAGACAAAGTGACCCTAGGAAAGACTACAAAAGAATCAAGGGTGAGAAGAGTTGTAGATAAGACACACCTGTTTGATCCAAGGAAAGAAAAGTAGATGTTTGAAGAGGCAAGAAGAGAATTTGGAAGAGATCAGACTTCTTCATCAAAGACACAACCAATAGTAAGAGAATGTGGAATTCCTCTGGTATTCAATCAATCTACCGTGCCTGGAGATGGAAAAGAGGTAAGCAAGCTTGTCAGTTTCTTATATACGTTCATTGACTTGATTAAGGATGAAAGAGTTGTGAAGGAAATACAAACTTTGATCAGACAATATGAGATAAGTAGAATAGATCCTCTATTGAATAAAGAAATAAATCAAGTATCTAGGAAGAGAAGAAAAAACAAAGAACTACACCTTAATGCTTAGATTGGGGAATATGACATAGATTATATGGTCCTCGACTTAGGGTCAGAAGTCAATGTTATGACGAAGCAGACATGGGCATTGATGGGAAAACCTAAGTTGATTTACTCCCATATTAGGCTCAAGATGGATAATCAACAAGAATTAAGCCCCTTTGGAAGACTAGAGCATGTCCTTGTGGACATCGACAGGGTAAGGGCGTTTGCGGACTTTGATGTGATTGAGATAGTTGATGATAGTTGTCCTAATCTTGTGTTGTTAGGAATTGATTGGGATTTCAACAATTCCAGTGTGGTTGATTTAAAGAAAAGAAGAATGACATTTGAAGGTGATGGCCTTAGGGTCATTTCACCTCTAGATATTGATGAGGGTCTCAGATATATAGAACCCATCAAAGAAGCAGACTGCATATACGAGCTAGATAATATATATAAATTGACAGCAAGGTAGTAGGATTACATTAATCCTACGGTAGATGGGAATTTAAGCTAGCGAAGTGACAATGCATGCTCATCAGATTCGGAAGAACCACTAGAGAATTGGCATAACAAAATGTATGAAGTTTCTGTGTGGAGGTGTGCTAGATTGACCAAGGAAGTTCGCTAGATTGGCATAGAAGTAAGTAATCTGCCCACATTTGATGGTTTAAATCATTTTGAAACTTTCTTATTGGAATTTGAAGAAATTGTACCAGTACAACAGAGGTTGTTGGCACTGTATGAATCCTTGAAAGCAATGCTAGCGAGATGGTGGGGAACACACAAGAAGAACATCATGAACTAGATGACATGTCACACTTTGATGACAGTGTGCTTTTCAGACCAAGTTGAAGGGTGCAAATTTTGATACATAGGTCAGAGTTGTCCAAAGGACCATGTGTGAAGTTGTGAGGAATCCTGGAGAAGCATTCCTCAAGACCAGTTCATGCATAAATTCATTAACACTTTGGAAACAACCCCTATTAACTGGTATCTTCAAGTAGAACTACACCTCACCACTTCAAATTGGTACAGTATGACTCAGAAATTTGTAGCTACATTTTTATTTTAGAGTCAGTACCCCACAGTAGATCAAGATTTACAAGTTGTAAGACAAAAAAAATTCGAGGAGGCACCTAACCTCCCTTTGGAGCAAGAAGAGGATGAATGGACTGCACCTCTTTAGAAATTGCAAGGTTGTTACAATATCAATGTTGATGAAGGTGATGATCCTAGGAATGTGAACATCGCAAAAACTGAAGGAAATAGAGACACAGAAGGACCAAAAGTCAAACTACCTTTAATTAGACAACCAATCAAAATCAAGAAAGTTAATATTGGAACAGAGCAAGAACCTAAGATCGCAAACATTGGAGATTATTGGGATGATGCCACTATTGACAAGATCACAGAACTACTGCATGAATATCAGGACTTGTTTCCAACCAATTTCACTGACATGAAGGGAATTAAAGGGCCCATGGGATAAATTAAGATACCCTTGAAACCAGATGCAAGGCCAGTCAAGCAGAGACCCTACAGATTGAATCCCAATTATAAGCAGAAAGTCAAGATTGAATTAGATAGAATGTTGGGAAAAGGAATCATAGAACCTATTGAAGAATCAGAATGGATCGACCCTATGGTGGTCCAATATAAGAAGATAGGAGAGATCAGAATCTGTGTAGACTTGAGGAAGCTGAATGATGAATGTTTACATGATCCATTCCCTACACCGTTTACTGACGAAGTGTTAGATAATGTGGGAGGATAGGAAGTTTACTCCTTCATAGATGCATTTTCAGGTTATCAACAGATAAGGATTGCTAAGGAAGATCACCATAAGACCACATTTGCAACAGAATGGGGTTCTTTCTAGTACATAGTGATGCCTTTCAGATTGAAGAATGCACCAACTAGCAGATGCGACAAGGCCACAGAAGGATAAGGCCACAGAAGCCTTGAAACAAGAGAAATATGAAGCCTTAGAACAATTACGAGTTGCACGTTACAGTGTAGCCACGTATGAAAGTGAAATATAAGAATTTCAAGTGATTCTCTAGGAGGAAAAATCCTAGCTATAGAGAGAAAACAAGTCATTTCTCACAGAAGGGGCCATAGTCAAAGAAGTGATGAATAAAGAATGTTTCTCTATGCTAGGCTTGGCACAGGAGGACTAGGAATCGGTCGAGGTTCAGTGGTGAATCTTGCTAAGACCATCNCCAACATGTACCTCAACCTATACCATCAACAAGTGCATCAACCATGCACCAAATATGTACCAATCATGTTGTTGGGCCCTTCGTTTTTGGATTTAAAGCTGTGCAAGAAGGACTATAATCCCAGTTTTGGTTTAACATGAGTTGCGCAAGGTACAAAAGAAGTTGGACAATGGAGCGAGTAAAAGAAACATAAATCGGTTGCGGAAAGGGACAACACAATGCCAGCAAGGAAAAATCAGTTATAACAGAACAAGAAAGCATGCGAGCACAAATCCAAAAGATCCCACTCAACCTATATGTATGAGATGCATATAATTGTAAAGGGTTATATGGGTTAGTTGATTTAGATGAGATAGAGGCACAGACAGGTTAGAGGTTCTGTGAATGTAAATTGTATACAATTTTGGGGAAAAGGGTAGATATAGCTCTGTGACATGAGTCCAAAGCCAGAAGTCTGTAACAAAGTACTAATTTGTATCTTTGAAGTTGTATATGGTAATTTCTGATGATAATATATGAATAAGTATCAAAAATTTCGAAATATGATGTGTCATTATGTGTTTATGCTTATGAATTGTGTTTGTACAATACTTATTTATGCTTGATAAGCTCCATATGATATCTCTATGTATGAATTATTTTCACAACTTAAGTCTCTTTAGTTCCTATATGTATGAGCTCAGATATGTTATGTAGTTAGACTATCTAGCGCAAGATCATGGTGAGTCTTGAAGGTTCTAGGAACCAACCTAAGTATTATCCTTTCCCTTCCCTATACTTCTATTTTGGTTGTGCTTCAGGTGATACTTCTTCTCTTCGGAGGAGATGAAAATGCTAATGCTCTAGTCTACTCGGTACCTTTTGTTGGTAACCTGAGAAGGACCCTGGTCTGATCAATTTCACGAAAACAAAATGGTTCCATTGTCGGGACCTACGTTAAAAGGGAACATATAGGGAGAATGCTTCTGAGGATTCATAGATCTGATATTCACCACTGGTGGGAGAGAAATTGTGACCCCTTTATAAGGAAAGAAGCGAATTTGAGAGGAAAATATATGAAAGATACATGAGAGGTAGTCTTTTACTCAGAAATATCGAGTGACCAGTATGAGATATTATGGGTTAAGTTCCTGGAAGAATCTTTCCACTGGATAGATAGGCTCCAAGAAAATCTAGAATTTGAAGAATGAGTCAAGAGGACCTGTACTTGGGATACAGAAAAGATCACATCACTTCATAGGATGGATCGTCCATTAACGTGAGCGATCGATTTTTGGGTCAGTACCACATTAGAAGGATACATTATCGATTTTACAGCTAAGAACCACCAATATTTTTGCGGGCAAAAGAGGATTTCAAGAAAGATACAAGGGGAAGAATGTTGAGAGAAATCCCCTTGTGGATTAAGGTTTCCTTGATGGAGGAGGGCATGCAAACTATGTCCCTGATTGAGATGGTAGTGTAAACACCCTCGCTTGGGGTGGGGTGAGTTTGGGGTGGATTCATGGCCTGAGAGAGGGGAGAGGGTTCTTTGAAAAATGGGGAAGCAGCAAGAAATGGATTCAAGAGATGAGCGAGCCTTAAAAATATCCACCATAGTTGAGAAGTGGTGGCATGGTAAGATAAATAAAGAAACAAAATAGTTTGAGAAGTTGCGAGAAGAAGTCAGACATTGTAACAACAGGAACGAGAGAATATTACATAAATCCTACAGGTGATGGATCAATAGGTTGGAGGAGCATACATTCAGTGGACGAAGATTCTGAGCTGGCATTTGGCAGTTGGAAATAAGGCTCATATGAAATATTTTCAAGAAGATGTGCAACTGTCAAGGAAACTATATGGGTTGGAACCAATGTCAGAGAACACCCAATATGTGATGGTAACTCAAAACTTGACATTTTTTTGGTCAGCATGGAAGAAATTATAGCAGAGGATCAAAGGATCTCAATGTTGGATTTAGCCCTCTAGGACACCCCTGCCAAATGGTGGACTAATCACAAAGGCTCAGTTGGGAACTGGGACGATGTGAAACTAGCTATCCAATATAGATTTCAAGATAAGGAGAAGTTGGAATCATAGATGCAAACAAATTTCCATGTTGCACAATTGTTCAATGGACAGTCTGAAACAGTGGCAAGTTGCGGAAATACCATCTCAATTCTGGGTTCAATTATTTCCCCATTCTCTAGGTCTGATTCCAAAATCTTGGTACATACATGAAGAAACCAGAAGACATACTAGTGACTAGCAAATGTTGGTAGATCACTTTTGCAAGGACTTCTCATTTTCAAGTACCCTGAGCTTGAAGTAGTCCTACAAAGAATTAAAGAATTCCTTTTTACATACACTAGTAAACGGAAATTAGACCTAGTGGTATGTGCCAAGCATAGCCAACAACTTCAATCTAATATTCACCTAAACTTGGATAAGATGCCTATAGAATGATATAAGATTGAGAGGGATTTGGAAAGCCCAGATGAGTTAGAAGAATTGAGGAATCTATCCATTAAGGAGACAAAAGGGAGCAGAGAAATATAGAACATCATACCCAGTCAGACTGATATTTCTTATAATCACCCATTGAAGTTGTGAAAAGTAAATATAGGGACCACAGAGCAACCTAATATAGTTGTGGTGTGCAATTACTGGGATGAGAAAACTAGCCAAGAAATACATATCTTGTTGCGAGAGTATGAGGACTTGTTCCCAAAGACATTTTCAAAGCTAAAAGGGATTAAAGGAGCTATGAGAGAGATGAATATTGACCTAAAACCAAGATAAAATATTGTGAGACATAGACCATATCACCTTAACCCCAGAGTGAAAGAGAATGTTAAGAGGGAAATAGACAAAATGTTGGAAGCTGGACTTGTTTTTGCAGTGGAAGAAGAAGAATGGGTCAGCCCAATAGTCATCCAGAGCAAGAAAGGAACCTAGGACATTAGGGTCTTTTTGGAATACATAAGCCTTAACTCTTCCTGTTTGCATGACCCTTTCCCAACACCTTTTACTGATGAGGTGTTAAAACAAGTTGTGGGGAAATAATTTTATTCATTTTCAGATGGATTTTTGGGGTATCACCAAGTAAGGATTGTTGAAGAAGACAAAACTAAGACCACATTCGTAACATAATGGAGGTCATTTTCATACAATGTGATAACATTCGGCCTAAAGAACGCCCCTGCAGTTGTTTCCAGGATTGTAATAGTAGATTTTTGAGAATTTATCCACAAGTTTATAGAGGTTTATATGGATGATTGGATGGTATATAGTCTTCTCAAGGAACATGTAGCACTACTACATCTGATGTTTGACAGATGTAGAGAATTCCAAATATTGTTGAACCTCTGAAAGTGTATCTTATGTGTGCCACATGGAAATTTGTTGGGCCACATAGTATTTCAAGAGGGAGAACTGGTAGACCCAGCCAAAGTTGCAGTTATTGTGAACATGCCACCACCTATGAGTGCTAAGCAGTTGTGCTCCACACTGAGATACACAGGGTACTATCGCAGGTTTATTAGAAGATATGAAAACATCACTACACCTATGGAGAATCTACTAAAGAAGTCAAAAGTGTTTCAATGAACCCCAGAGTGTGATAAAGCGTTCGATATCCTGAAGGAAAATCTCAACACAACACCTATTATGATATTTCCAAACTGGGAAAACTAATTTCACATGCACATAGACGCATCATGGATTTCCTTGGGAGCCATCTTAGCGCAACCAGGATATGGAGCCATGGATCATCCTATCTATTTTTCTTGAAGGAAGTTGTCACAAGCTGAGCACAACTATACAACCACAAAAAGGGAGGGTTTAGCTATGATTTACGCTATGCAAAAGTTTAGACAGTACTTGCTAGGTTCTCATTTTAAGTTCTTTACTGATCATTCTAAATTAAAATATCTAGTTAAAAAACCTGTGTTGGAAGGAAGAATTTGTCGATGGTTGTTATTATTTCAAGAATTTTATTTTGAAGTGATCATTAAGCCTATAAAATGCAACGTAGGCTCTGATCACCTCTCTATATTGGAGTTAGGGGAAAGTGGCAGAGTAGTCGATTATCAACTCCCATATGTAGGCTTGTTCTGGGTTGACGCATACCAGAATAATTGGAAGACATAGAAGTCTTCTTAAGTACAGAGGCCTGCACAGAAACGTACTCCGCAACTCAGAAACGTCATATGGTGGTTAGAGCAATGGAATATGAGTTGATTGCGGGGAAATTGTATAAGTTGGGACTAGATAGCATCATCGGGATATGTGTCTTAGATCATGAAAGAAAAGACATACTGTGGGAGTGCCACAGTGGAGTTGCAGGAGGTCATGTTGGAGGAAAGGCCACTGCGCAGAAAGTCCTCCAAGATTGACTATGGTGGGCCACTCTCTTCAAGGATACAAAGGCATATGCTATATCTTTTTATGTCTGTCAAAGAGAAGGTAAGCCATCACGACTAGATGAACTACCTCTTCAACCAGTTCGAGCTCTACAAGCATTTGAGAAATGAGCAGTTGACTTCATTGGGTCGATCAACCGTGCAACTAAGCATTGAAAGGCTAGGTACATTATTACCGAAATTGATTACCTTACACATTGGGTTGAGGATTTTTTTTTTTAGGATTCTTTGAATGATACTGCTGCTAGGTTCATTTTTGAAAATATTATCACTCGATTTGGATGTCCTAGGAGTCTGACCAATGATTAAGGAGCTCATTTTATCAGTAGTACCATAACAAATCTTACTTCAGAGTTCTTGATCCAACATCATAAAAGTAGTTGTTGGCCCTTGGTTGTGGATTAAGGAAGAAATCGAAGAATAAGGAAGAGGGAAGGTGAAGTACGAACTGCGCGGAAGGCACATTGACTAAGAATAGTTCGTAGTGGTCAAAGAAGCAAAAAAGAAGGAGCGAAGTAAGGGAAACCGAGCCATTGAATGAGAAGATAGAGGAAGATAGATCAGAAAAGAAGGTGGATCATGGACAACTCAACAAATGGAAAATTCCACCAACGGATGCTTTGGAGCACATCGTGAGAAATAAGGAAAGACAGGCTGGCGAAGCCTTGAAAATGCGAGTCAAGTTGACCTAGGGTTTTAGACACCTAGGGTTTTGGCATTTAGGGTTTTGACACTTAGAATTCAGTCTAAGGCTACCTAAGAGTCATTTTAATGTATAAATAAGACCCAATTGAGAGAATAGAGGTTCATCATTGAGGTTTAAGAGAGTGATTATTGTTGTTATGCGAGAGAAGCATTGCATTGCGAGAGCAATATTGTATCGTGGATCTTCATCTGGGTGGGAAGATCAACCCTGTAGCTGGGTGCACAGGGAGGGGAGAGAGAATGAGATAAAGAGACCCGCAGCTAAGTGCACAGATAGAACTGTTTGTTTCCACTTAATATATCAAGAAACACAGTTTTGTTGACGTAGCCCTAGGGAGAGGGTGAACCACGTATATTTTGTGTCTCTATGGTTGATGGTGTGTTCTTTTCCTTATGTTATATTGTTGTTGCATCATTGTATTAGATCTGAGATATAATTGTGTTAAGTAGTCTCGAGTTGGTAAAGAATAACTAGATCTCTGTGTGTTGTTGTTTTGGATCCACTTTACATTTCCTCTGGTTTTAGACACCTGTGTCCTGCAACACCTATTTCTACTTCAGGTGAAATTGCATCTTCTCCGCAGGTGTTGCTGAAAGGACCAGTAGTTAGGGTTTGTTGGTGTGTTGTTAGAGTTGAACCTTGGGTCTGCCCCTGTTCTAACAAATGGTTCTATTGCCAGGACCGATATCTTCTTGAGGGAATGTCAAGGTGGTTTCCATTGAAGACATAGATTCAGAAGTGGATAGAAGAGCAAGAAATGGAATTCTCTGAAGCTCAAAAAAAGAACTATAGCCTTAGTATAGAGGATTGGTTGGGAAGGCATATCTTTACTGATATACACTATATTTTCTTTAGAGGAGTTCATAAGGAGATATACGAGTGGTTAGCTAGATTAGCAAATACCCAGTTCGAAATCATATCTAGACCACCTGTGGTTTGGATGTCAGCACTGATCAAGAAGGTCAAGAGAGTTGATAACGTCGTTTCAAGAGAAATAGATCACTGTTTTGATAGAACTATTGGAGGGTACATCACTGAGCTTGCTATTGACAGAGTTGAGTCATATAGCCAAGCAGAGAGATATTTCTTTAAGGGACATAGAGGAAAAATTTTACACTCTTTGAAGTTGAATATCAATATTCTATTGCATGAGAAGAACATCTTGAAGATACAGTAATTGCTTGGTTTGAAAAAATAATGTTCAAGAACTCAGACAATGATACAAAGGTTGGACATACGTGCAGTGGGAGAAAGTTCAGAGAGGTTGCTCTAGTAAACATTCTTAAGCAGATCCATGAACCACTAGCACAGGATGAAAGGTTCTACAATGGAGAAGAAGAAGAGTTATTGAACGAGGAACATTCAGGGTCCGATAGAGAAGAGGAAGAGAAGATTGAAGAACCTCTTCGAAAAGAATCAGAAACTTCAGGAACTGCATCAACTATCGAAGTAAGTATTATTACTCCTCCTGTTGTTTTAGCAGTGTTAGGTAACTAGAGTAGTCAAAGTCACTAGAGAACTATTACCAACAGTTTAGTACATAATCAGTCAAGAAACCTAGGAAGATCTATGGCAGATGAAATGAGTTTACCTATCTTTAGAGGAGATGGATGTGAAGATCCTGATGAACACTAGTTCTTATTTGAAGTTGTATGGAGTATCAAGCAAGTCAGTGATGAAGCTGTTAAGAGAGCTCAATTTAGTACTACCTTGAGAGACCGCTCATTGAGCTGGTATATGAAGTTTGTTAAAGGGTCTATACATCCTAAACTACTGAATGATATCAAGACGACGTTGAGTGAAGAAATCAATAAACCCAAGTCGGAGTCACAATGCATTACAAAATTGAAAGAAATCAAGCAGAGAGTAGCCAAACCTGTTTAGGAGTTTGATCAGAGGTTTAATACCTTGACAAGTCGTTTGAGTTTTCAGATCCCAGATGAGCAGAAAAAAGAATGGTTCATTGCTACCCTCCTACCACACATTAGAGTTCCTCTGATGCAACAGAAGGTTGCTTCGCAGGCTGAGGCATTGTAGATCACCATGAAACTAGAATCATCCCCTATGGGAGAATCCAGCTCAGGTATGAGTCAAATTTTGAGTCAACTAACTAGATTATCTCTACAGGTTGAAGATATGAAGAAAGAAAATGGAAAAGATAAAAGAGAAGACATATGGTGTATCAGATGCAAATTAGAGGGCCACGATAAGGAGCACTATCCCCTATTTCATGATTACTTGTCCACTGGAGCTCCGAGCCCTTTGAAGGAAGTTACTCTACCCTGGTTAGAGGTATGTAGAAATAGACATCACCTTGGTGAATGCTATTACATGAAAAAATATGTCCAGACACCTACCAATGTTTACTGCACATTCTGTAAATCTGTGGGGCATGATGAGAAGGATTGTAGGGCTTATGACCTCTTGCATGAAAGGTCAAGATATACATATAATATCCAAGGGGAGATGCAGCAGGAGGGAAATTCTATTTAGTTTAACTCTCCAAGAAGAGGAAGCTTCAACCCTCATGGTGGATTCAGAGGAAGAGGAGGAGGAGGAGGCATGGGTCGAGGTCGAGTTCAGATCATTTTTTATAACTGCTCACATCTAGGACACTTGGAAAGGGATTGTCATAACCCTTGTACCACTTGTAGCTAATGTAACTCATTTGAACATGTCATTGAGGATTGTATCGTGATGTTAGCCAAAATTCAGGAGAGATGAGGAGGAAACCAACAAGTACAACTAATATCAACAGAACCTTGCAAGGAGGATCCCAGAGTCGTTGTTATCACTAGAGGAGGCATTGTTACAAGAGAAGACAAAGTGACCCTAGGAAAGACTACAAAAGAATCAAGGGTGAGAAGAGTTGTAGATAAGACACACCTGTTTGATCCAAGGAAAGAAAAGTAGATGTTTGAAGAGGCAAGAAGAGAATTTGGAAGAGATCAGACTTCTTCATCAAAGACACAACCAATAGTAAGAGAATGTGGAATTCCTCTGGTATTCAATCAATCTACCGTGCCTGGAGATGGAAAAGAGGTAAGCAAGCTTGTCAGTTTCTTATATACGTTCATTGACTTGATTAAGGATGAAAGAGTTGTGAAGGAAATACAAACTTTGATCAGACAATATGAGATAAGTAGAATAGATCCTCTATTGAATAAAGAAATAAATCAAGTATCTAGGAAGAGAAGAAAAAACAAAGAACTACACCTTAATGCTTAGATTGGGGAATATGACATAGATTATATGGTCCTCGACTTAGGGTCAGAAGTCAATGTTATGACGAAGCAGACATGGGCATTGATGGGAAAACCTAAGTTGATTTACTCCCATATTAGGCTCAAGATGGATAATCAACAAGAATTAAGCCCCTTTGGAAGACTAGAGCATGTCCTTGTGGACATCGACAGGGTAAGGGCGTTTGCGGACTTTGATGTGATTGAGATAGTTGATGATAGTTGTCCTAATCTTGTGTTGTTAGGAATTGATTGGGATTTCAACAATTCCAGTGTGGTTGATTTAAAGAAAAGAAGAATGACATTTGAAGGTGATGGCCTTAGGGTCATTTCACCTCTAGATATTGATGAGGGTCTCAGATATATAGAACCCATCAAAGAAGCAGACTGCATATACGAGCTAGATAATATATATAAATTGACAGCAAGGTAGTAGGATTACATTAATCCTACGGTAGATGGGAATTTAAGCTAGCGAAGTGACAATGCATGCTCATCAGATTCGGAAGAACCACTAGAGAATTGGCATAACAAAATGTATGAAGTTTCTGTGTGGAGGTGTGCTAGATTGACCAAGGAAGTTCGCTAGATTGGCATAGAAGTAAGTAATCTGCCCACATTTGATGGTTTAAATCATTTTGAAACTTTCTTATTGGAATTTGAAGAAATTGTACCAGTACAACAGAGGTTGTTGGCACTGTATGAATCCTTGAAAGCAATGCTAGCGAGATGGTGGGGAACACACAAGAAGAACATCATGAACTAGATGACATGTCACACTTTGATGACAGTGTGCTTTTCAGACCAAGTTGAAGGGTGCAAATTTTGATACATAGGTCAGAGTTGTCCAAAGGACCATGTGTGAAGTTGTGAGGAATCCTGGAGAAGCATTCCTCAAGACCAGTTCATGCATAAATTCATTAACACTTTGGAAACAACCCCTATTAACTGGTATCTTCAAGTAGAACTACACCTCACCACTTCAAATTGGTACAGTATGACTCAGAAATTTGTAGCTACATTTTTATTTTAGAGTCAGTACCCCACAGTAGATCAAGATTTACAAGTTGTAAGACAAAAAAAATTCGAGGAGGCACCTAACCTCCCTTTGGAGCAAGAAGAGGATGAATGGACTGCACCTCTTTAGAAATTGCAAGGTTGTTACAATATCAATGTTGATGAAGGTGATGATCCTAGGAATGTGAACATCGCAAAAACTGAAGGAAATAGAGACACAGAAGGACCAAAAGTCAAACTACCTTTAATTAGACAACCAATCAAAATCAAGAAAGTTAATATTGGAACAGAGCAAGAACCTAAGATCGCAAACATTGGAGATTATTGGGATGATGCCACTATTGACAAGATCACAGAACTACTGCATGAATATCAGGACTTGTTTCCAACCAATTTCACTGACATGAAGGGAATTAAAGGGCCCATGGGATAAATTAAGATACCCTTGAAACCAGATGCAAGGCCAGTCAAGCAGAGACCCTACAGATTGAATCCCAATTATAAGCAGAAAGTCAAGATTGAATTAGATAGAATGTTGGGAAAAGGAATCATAGAACCTATTGAAGAATCAGAATGGATCGACCCTATGGTGGTCCAATATAAGAAGATAGGAGAGATCAGAATCTGTGTAGACTTGAGGAAGCTGAATGATGAATGTTTACATGATCCATTCCCTACACCGTTTACTGACGAAGTGTTAGATAATGTGGGAGGATAGGAAGTTTACTCCTTCATAGATGCATTTTCAGGTTATCAACAGATAAGGATTGCTAAGGAAGATCACCATAAGACCACATTTGCAACAGAATGGGGTTCTTTCTAGTACATAGTGATGCCTTTCAGATTGAAGAATGCACCAACTAGCAGATG
This sequence comes from Picea glauca, assembly GCA_000966675.3. Lineage (NCBI taxonomy): Eukaryota > Viridiplantae > Streptophyta > Pinopsida > Pinales > Pinaceae > Picea > Picea glauca. Next base: position 226,737 of record JZKD02S2346532.1, read on the forward strand.
CGACAAGGCCACAGAAGGATAAGGCCACAGAAGCCTTGAAACAAGAGAAATATGAAGCCTTAGAACAATTACGAGTTGCACGTTACAGTGTAGCCACGTATGAAAGTGAAATATAAGAATTTCAAGTGATTCTCTAGGAGGAAAAATCCTAGCTATAGAGAGAAAACAAGTCATTTCTCACAGAAGGGGCCATAGTCAAAGAAGTGATGAATAAAGAATGTTTCTCTATGCTAGGCTTGGCACAGGAGGACTAGGAATCGGTCGAGGTTCAGTGGTGAATCTTGCTAAGACCATCYAGTAGCTTCAAGCAAGGATAATAGAATTGGAGGCCCAAGCAGTGTCGAGCACCCCACAACAGGTGTGTGACCAGAGGGAGGAAAATGATAAGAACACACTAATAAGAATAAGARCCCTCACCTCAGAATGMAAAAAGTTGAGCGATAGAAGCGTACAGATATATGAACGTCTCACAAAAGATCCAGAGATAAGGAAACTGGAAGCACAGTTACAGGATGCGTAGAAACAGGCATTTTCCATGTAGGCGCAAATGAAGTTTCTCACCATAGTTGAAAGAATGAAAAGGTCCCAGGAGAAGTGCGTAGTAAAACAACAGATCAATTCCCTCCAGGGAAAGGTAATGGAAGTCACACAGAAGCTGCAACCTATGTAGGATGAAGCCTGCAAGGTGTTCGAAGAAATTGAGGGACATAGATCGCAATTAGACCAAGTGGTTGAAACCGTGGAACAACGTCTAGAAGGGCCTGTTACAGAGAAAATGATCTAGGAGCTTGTTGAGAAGGAGGCTCAGGCGAAGAATCAAGTCGAGGCAATTCAAGTTAAGCTTGAGGCCTTTAAAACAACATTGACTAGACCTAAGTGACTCGAGATGAGTCACAGGTGAGTGTTGGGGGATTATTGGCCCTTGACCAAGTTTTGAGGAAACCTTGGTTAGGTTTGGACCATTTTTTGGACTTAGACACATTGATCTAGGAAGGAGTGCCTAGGCGGAGCTAATATTGTGGATCTCACTGATTTTACGGGCTATGTGGACCCAGTAAGGGGTTCTCTGGGGTTTTTGTAATGGGTTTATGGGATGTCGGCCCATGGGGTTTACCCATGATTAGGCCTTATTGTAAGGGATTGTAAAAGTATAAATAAGTAATAATGTATGGTAAAAGTAGCAAAGTCTTGATTGCTAAGTGCAAGTAGTTTTGAGATTATTTTTGCAACAAAATGTATATGTGTTAAGGCTTCGTGCTTGATAGAAGTGGGCTTTGTGCCTTGACCTATTTTGGAAGACAGATCTGGTGCCCAGATCTCATGTCCTCTACAAAGCTCAACTCTATGGCTCGGTGCACAGGAGTAAGGGAATGTGAGAGATTGAAGAATAATAAAGAAGATGAAGAAGTTGGTGGACGTAGCCCCACACTGGGGTGAACCACGTATATCTTGTGTCTTTGGTGTGCTTTGTGTTGTGTTATTTATGTAATTATTTTCTTAGTAACTAATTATTATATATGATACATAGATATGTTGATGCTTAGTGCTTTATGTGTGTTAAATATAAATGAATGTTAGATCTAACTCAGTGTTATGTGCTAAGTGGTTTAAGTACTTAATCTTTATGGTTACTGCGTCGATCCACTGTTAGGGTATGTTCTGAGATGTTACTAAGTTTAGGAAACTAAATCATATCATCCTCTAAGTGTTACGAGAATACTCTACAAAGTGTTATTATCACAGATCTGTGTCCCATCTCGGTTACAAACACCTGTGTCCTGTAACCCCCCATGCTTCTACCTCGGGTGAGACTTCGCCTAGTTCGCAGGTGTTGCCAAAAGGGCTAGTAGTTAGGGTTTTGTTGGTGCATTGTTGAGTGTTGAACCCTAGGTCTACCCCTGTGCCAACAACTTGTAACAGAAAGTCCTTTTTCTGGGGATTCTACATATGTCCATGACCGATATATTAGCCTTCATTTTTTTCAAATCTTCTACTATGTTGTAGTCTAGCTTGGGCGATTCTCGGGTATGGATATTCATAGGATTTATTTGGGAGATAAAAGATTCTTTCAGGTGATGGGATGTTTGTTTTCCCCTCAAAGTGTGGGCCACAGTAAGGTAGTTTGAGACTGGGTGAACCCTACTTCACGTTTGCACAACCAAAACCTCTGTGGGTGGTTCTTGAACCTCAAATAGATCATCGAAAGACATTGGTAGGTCAGGTTCCCATATCAGCATGGTTGTTTCTTCTGGTGGATCAACTTTTTCCTGATCAACAATATTCATAGTTGAGCCGCTTGATTTTTCGGTAAGGAAAACCTCGTCTAGAACTAGTTGGCCATCAGATTCATGGCATGCACCCATTGTGGGTAGTCTCTTTCAGAATTTTTCTCTTGGTGATAGGTACAGAAAGATTCAGATGATACATTTCCCAGATCGATGTTTAAGTTGGCTGGGGGAGGTTCAATTTCTTTAAACAATGTATTTCTTTTAAAAAAGGGTTTATAGGGCCTCTGGCCTTGGTTTCCTTCCCCTGCACTTCTTTTCATGTCTATTATTTTGTTTGACAACTTCTTTACCATTCATTGTAGATCTTCTATGTCTCCACTTCTTTTTTTAGGACCTTGTTCTGTTTGTTTCCCTAGGGGTCTGGTCAACAAGATTCCTCTCCTGGGAGGAGGTTGAAATTCATTCTTAACTAATGAGACCTGGCCTTCATTACACTCTTCATTTGGAATTCTATTGTTTTGTCTTCCTCAAAATTGCCAGCTAAGGTTTTTTTGGGGGGACTCTTCACAAACATGGAAATGGAAGTTGGGAGAGCATTAACGTATACTTTGATTTGCAACTCTTGAGTGGGTTTAGCTTCAGGTTGATTTTTTTTTAGGATAGTGGTGAATCGTTGATTGAATTATTTAACCTTCTCCTTTGAACTCATGGTGGTGGTGAACAACTCAACCATCAAATCTCCTGTAGTGGTTTCTTATGCAAATTTATCTAAAAAATCCTTTTGAAACTTCATCCAACTAGTTATGGATGCTACAAGAATGTTAAAATACCATGTGGAGGCTGAATTCTCAAAAGTATATTGGAAAATCCTGCATAATATGTCTTCATTTTGGACATTCATCAGTCTAATAGCTAGTATGAAGTTTTTGATACGGTCTTCAGGCAGTCTTGAGGTTTCAAGGTCAAATTTAGGGAGTAACTTTTCTAGATGTCGGGGAAGGTTATGTACTCGTCCGGGGATTTCCAGAGCATCTGTGGCAAACCACGGTTGATTATTCTTAGGTGGATTTCCCATTTATTCATTATTCTCATTGTTATATTCCATGTCGTCTGACTCTGAAATTGATCGTTCTGATTTAAACCCTTCCTCGTCAAAAACATCGTCAGGATCAGAGCAGTTATCGGCTGGTGTTTAAGGGATTAGATTAAGACGATGTTCGATTTTGGTGAGGGAGAAATATATCAAGTCTTCTAATGTTTGAACAAATACATGGTCGGGGGTGTCGACCACTGGTCTGATTACTTGTTTTCTTCGAGGAAGTAACAGAACTAAGGGTAGTGCTCTGATTTGTCAGGCATAAGCTCTTGTGATGCTTATGAACTAGTTCAACTCCTCGTGGAGAATAGCGTAAGGTATCTAAGGGAAAACAATTTCTTCCTATTGCTGGGGTGAGTTAATCGTTTTAGGAGTACTCAGTGTGTGTGGGATGTCTTGAGAATGACTAGCCATTCATGTGGGTTGTTTTGAATCTACAGGTTGTGTAAAATATTATATCAAAAATGTTATCAACCATTCATTCTTCAGGCCCTCCTTCTAGCACCGATTATGTTGAGGGGTCCTAAGTCCATTTAATTCAACAGTAGGAACCAAACCCACCACTGAGGCCCAATTAGAATCTGTAGCATTTTATAGTGGAATGGTTCTCCAGATATTGCGATCCGACAAATTAATCGATGGGATTTATGTAATGGTTTGTAGGATATCTTCTCACGAAAAATCCTCTTTCAGTTTGAATGTTCTCTTTTTGTATTTTCTATTATAGGTGGGTCTGATACAAGATAGGTGCTAGTATAAACAAACTAGGTAACAAAGAGTAAAATCTTAACTACTGAAGAAGGCTGAGCTAGGGATAACCCTCATGCTTAAGCATGCAAACAATGATTCTTACACCTACGACAAGCCTAGTACTAATGCATCAACTTGTTGGTGTTTCAATTATTGACTGAGATACAATTATCGAAAGAGAACATAAATGAAATAAAATTATGGAAAGAAAAATAGTTTCCTTAGCTCTAATCACTAATCACACATTAATAAAACAATTTTTTTTACATCGTTAGAGACAAGAATTATAAAAATATTGAATCAGATAACCAAACCCCTTCTCTATGCTTTTGTTGTCTCTACCACTCTGATTTCTTCTTTGGCTCTAAGGGCCTTTTAATCCAACTGATCTATTGTTTCCACCTGTTCATCCATGCTCATGGCATTAAACTTGGTAATGTCTGGGTTACCCATCCTCTGCACCATCTCATCCCAGTCCTGGGCATTCTCTTTGAAGACTTCGTCCTCAAACTTATCATGAGCATACAACCAACAGGATGACACTTGTGAAGCATGTTGTAGAACCAGGCCCTTTGAATCATGCTTGCAGAATTGGCCTGTCGGGAAATAGAATTCAATTTGGCTCAACACTTCTTGTTTGGCTTGAGTAGTATCCTTTACCAGATATAAACCTACATGGAAACCGTAGGGTGTGAAGGCATGTTTCTTGTCTTTGACTAGTGTGGCATTGTAGACTTGCAGGATGGTCTGATAACAAATTTCTCCCATGATGAGTCAGTCTGTGTTGGCCCTCGACCAAGTTTTGAGGAAACATTGGTCATGTTCGACCATTTTTGGGACTTTGACAGGTTGGTCGAAGATGGAGCGCCCAGGCGGAGCTGAGATTGTGGGATCTCACTTGTTTTGTGGACTTGTGGACCCAAAAAAGGGTTTACTAGGGTTTATGTAATCGGGTAAGGGATGTCAGCCCATGGGCTTACCTATGTTTAGGATTCTTTATAAAAGTATATATAGGAAGGAATGTAATGTAGAAAGTAGTAGAATATTAGTGCAAGTGATGTAATAAATCTGGTGAATTGGCTATGTGCATGATATGTTAGTATGTCTCTGTGCTAATAAGGATTTGGCTCTGTGCCTTAACCTGATTTTGGAAAGGAGGATTTGGTGTGCAGCACACAAATATCCTATCCTCTGTGGAGTTGGGATTTGTGGATTTGTGCACAGGAGAAGATGAATGTAAGAAGATTGAAGACTAATAAAGAAGTAGAAGAAGTTGGTGGACGTAGTCCCACACTGGGGTGAACCACATATATCCTATGTCTTGATGTGCTTTGTGTGATGTGATTTATGTTGTTTATATTCTTAGTGTTGTTGTTATAACGTATGATGAATGAATTTGATGTTGTTTCTTAGTGCTTAATGGTGTTAATGATGAACGAATGTTAGACCTGAGCTAATTATGTGTGTTAAGTGATTGAAAGTACTTGATCTTTATTATTAATGTGTTGATCTGTAATAAGGGTTTAATCTGCGATGTGAATGAGACTCATGATCTGATGCATATTATTTTCTAAGTTCTCTACTAAGTGTTGTAATCACAGATCTGTGTCCCAGCATTGGTTCCAGACACTTGAGTCATGTAACCCCCCCTACCTCTACCTCGGGTGAGACTTCATCTTCTTCACAGGTGTTGTCAAAAGGGTCGGTAGTTCAGGTTTTGTTGGTGCATTGCTGAAGCGTTGAACCCTGGTTTGTCCCTGTGCCAATAAATGGTTCCGTTGCCGGGACCTAAAATTGTGATTGCTGGGATCTGAAGAAAAGAGAAAGCTCTATGCATATATCTGTTGTTGTAGTGCACAGTATTATACTTAACTTGCAAAACTCTGTGCTAAGAAAGAGACCTAATCTGAAGAAAATAGGTAAGATCTTAAATCTTTGTGATCCGGTAAGGGTAAGACAAGTGGAAAGTTTTTCTTTGAAAGTATGAATCTAGGTATGTTTGATATATGTTTTCCTAGTCTGAAAGCTAGGGCACAGTTACAAGAAAGAGTTGATCTGAATAAAGTTGATAGAAATAGAGAAAGATATGTTATTCTTATGCATAGAAATAATTTTTGGACTAATAAGTGGATGCAGGAACCTAGAAAGAATTTTTGCAGATTGTAGATCCAACACTGTGATCCCGGTGCATAGTACAAGAGAGGTTGGGGATCGTTTAAAAGAAAGAGAGGATTGAAACTATGTTATAATTACAGAAGACTGGGACATATTGCTAAGGAATGCACTAGTACAAGTCCTATTTGTCTTTGTTGTAAATCTATTGGTCATGAGGTTGAGGATTGTCCAAGAATGATTGCTAAAGTTGAAAAGATGAACATGAGACAAGAAAACTATAAAGAAGGTCAAAATACTAAGGATATGTTAGAGAATCATAAAGAGAAAGAGTCTGAGACTATGTTAGTACAATTAAAAGAAGTAATGGATGATCACAGAGACATCATTTTACCATAGATCTTGAAAGAAAAACAACACACGGTTACAAGAGTAGAATAATTCAACATAGACTGTGTATTGGATGAAGAAACACACATAATTATTATGCCAAAAAGCACTTGGGAAATTTTGGGAAAGCCTGTTATGGTATCTTCATTGGGAAGGATAGGCTTGTTTAAAGGAAAGATGATAACCCTATGTGGAAGAGTTACTAATATACCTATGATCGCTCATGAAACATCGACTGAAGAATAATTTGAAGTCATTAAATTTGTTGAGAACAAGGCCCCTTTTCCACTTTTATTTGGAAAAACTTTGATTGAGAAAGATCAGATCAGAAGGAAAACAAAGGAGGAAGTTACATAACAAAAACAATAAGAACTAAGGGACCTCATAAATAGAAAAATAAAGGGACTAATAGAAGAATAAGAGGATAAGTCAAAGAAACAGAGGGAAAGATAATTAGCTGTCGAGATTGAAAGAACGTAAAAAGGTTTGAAGTATGTATCCATGCAAGAAAGAAGAATACCTACCTTGGAGTTAAAAAGAGAAGAGGTATTACCTTTGAACCCTTTGAAAGAACATTAGTAGTGCGAAGCTACTACGCTAAGAGAAGATAAGAAAAATAATGGAAAGAGGAATCTAGAGACTCAGATCACAGGAAAGAAGGCAAGAAAACTCAGTAAGAAGAAGGCCAAGTTAGAAAAACTATAGGAAGTTCTAGAGAAGACTTTGTAGGAGGTAGGCTTCCAGACCTTGAACCTCGCAGGAATAGAAAAACCACACAGAATGGGACTTCGCCATGCTGAAGCCATATGACCATTGGAGGCACCCTAATCATTAGAATAACACCCTGGAATAGATAGAAAAATAAATTATGAGTGAATGGACCGTTGAGACCATGCCATAATGGATGGATTCACATTGATGGATGAATTCCTTCCCATTGGAGGAATCTGTTATGACGCTTGCTTATTTAACCCATCATATGCTGTGTTGGGACCACTTTTTTCCACTCGTTATTATCCAAGATAATAGAGAATCAATTGTATATCACGCTGTGATTTCTAGACCTCGCCATCAGTTTGATTACCTTGCTTGTCCATTCACCTACCCTATCTATTTGGTTACAAGTGTGAATGTTGGGCGAACCTAGTGCGTTAGAGAATTCTGTGGAGGAGATTTCATGGAACTCATGGCTAAGAGAGCTATGTATGTATGAATACAAGCATCTTCAACTGGGGGATTGCAAGCATCCCCCTCGATTGGACATTTTTCTAGACATACTACTGAAAATCAAATCAAGCACCACGAAAATCTAGATAACATGAAGCGGATCTCGTATGTCTTTCCAGATTATATACCACCTTTGCCTGGCATGGTTAACCGTGACAGTATCCCACATGAATTTGAGTACATGTTGATCATTGCATAAATCCCGAAGGGGATACGTGTAGTTGGACCTCATTTGGGACAGATCCCATCTATGAAGACCAAGTACTTTAACCTTGATGACAAAAAGAACTACACCATGCTTGCACCAAATAGGTATTTGATGAGAATGACTAGGAAGAAGCCGTGCATAGTCTCCCAGCCATGGATTAAGGAGCTTGTGTAGTCAACAATACTAAATGTAATGAATATTCCTCACTTTGGCCGACATCAAGAGGTTAACTCTTGCATTAAAATCCTCTTGTTGTGCTACCATGGAGGGTATATGTGACTCGATAGGCACGTCACTGTGGATCTAGTGCTGATCCACTTGATTACAGGGCTAAGCATTGTTCGACAACACAAGTATTCCAACAGAGGACGAACACCTTCAGTAAGCACTCACAAAACCAGATCAAAGATCAACACACCGATGTTTTCACGTGGTAAAACCCCTACGGGGAAACATCCACGGCCCCAGCCAACGCGACCACTTGGAGCAGTTTATTAATGCAAAGAAAAA
>JZKD02S2346532.1:239707-267241 GCA_000966675.3 Picea glauca
GATTGCCTAACTACAAATGCATACTAATGCATACTAAAGAAACACACTTTTACCTAACAACATATTAGACCAAGTAGATCTTAACTAAATCCTAAGTGTCTAAATATCCTAACAAGCATGTAGGGACCGAACCCTCAATAGTACTACCTAGGAAAGACTTCAGATCGCTCCCTAGCATAGTGCATAAAGGAGGATTATGGCGATGTAGAAAAGGGAAAGTGAGGCTACAAGGTAGCCTCTATCCAAGATGGTGTAGTGTGCCTTGCTTTCCAACTTATAGCTGACAGGCTAATCAGAAAGAACCATCCAACATAGGTTACTGGTTTCGTAGTAGACCTCGCTGGGAAGTGCTTGGAGGGTATGAAAATGAACTGGGTGAGTTACCTTATCAATGAGCTCGAGAAGGACTTCCAGGAAGTGCAGGATTACGGGTACAAATTCCATTTTAGCTGGTTACTTATATTAATCACATTTTTCTCTTGGAAGATGCTAGAAGGAGCAACATTTCTAGAATTTGAGCCATCAGAGCCATTGGCCGCAAGGTTCTCCACTTTGTGGTATAAAAATGACATGTTGAAGCAGTGGCAGTTTAACGTTGTCTTCCATGCCTACTACCAGCAGCTGAAGCATGCTATTGAGGAATTTCCACACATGACACCAAACACATTGCACCAATATAGACCTCTAGAGAAGTTCCTCATAGATTGACACTTTATCTATATCACTACATGTAGGGATGAGAGCAAGGAGGATTTGCAATCCTATTATAAGCTGGTAGGTGAAGATATGGAGGTGATCACCAAAGAATGGCCAATGGAGTTCCTTGTACCAGTTGACGCTGTAGAACTCTCTGACTCTGACATCATAGCAAGCCCTTTGGTCACCCGGTTCAAGTATGGAGGACATACTAGCACAAAGAAAAAGAAGAAAAAGGAGGAAGTGCAGAACATAGAAACTGATGAGGAGGACAATGCCAAGATGCAGAAATAAAAAGACCAATTGCTTGTAGAGGAGACTGTGATCAAAGAAGTAGTGACTAAACCACTTCACTCTATGCCGGGCTTAGCATAGGAGGAACCTGAGTCAGTCGAGATGCAGTGAGGAAGCTCGTTGAGGCCATTCAACAACTTCAAGAAAGGATAATGGAGCTAGAGATCCAAGAAGTTTCGAGCACTCTGCAAGAAGTGCGCGATGAGAGGGAGGAAGCTGCGAAGAGCGCAGTTGGAAGAATCAGGACCCTTTCTTTAGAATGTAAGAAGTTTAGTGATCAAAGTTCACAAACATATGAACGCCTTGCAGAAGATTCAGAGCTGAGGAAATTGGAAGAATAGCTAAAGGAGGTGCAATAGTAGACATCCACCGTGCAGGCGTAGATGAAGCTACTCATTGTGGTCAAGCGAATGAAGAAATCACAGGAGCAATGCACAATCTAATAACATATTACTACCATCCAGAGCAGTGCCATGGAAGTGACACAAAGACTACAGCTGATGTAGGATGAAGCCTGCATGATTTTTGAAGAGATTGAAGGACAAGGCTCGTAGCTAGACCAACTGGTTGCGACTGTGTAAAAAATTCCTGGAAGGGATTTTTACAGAGCAAGTGATTCAGGAGTTCGTTGAGTAGGAATATCTAACAAATAAGTAAGTCAAGGCAGCTCGAGCTAAGCTCGAGGACTTTGAAGCAGTGTTGCCCAGATCTGAGTGACTTGAGATGAGTCATAGGTGAGTGTTGGGGGCTTGTTGGCCCTCGACTAAGTTTTGAGGAAACACTGGTCATGTTTGACAACTTTTGGGACTTAGATAGGCTGGTCGAAGATGGAGCACCTAGGCGAAGCTGAGATCATGAGATCTCACTTGTTTTGTGGGCTTGTGGACCCAAGAAAGGGTTTACTAGGGTTTATGTAATGGGGTAAGGGATGTCAGCCCATGGGTTTACCCATGTTTAGGCTTACTTGTAAAAGTATATATAGGAAGGAATGTAATGTAGAAAGTAGTAGAAGATTAGTGAAAGTGATGTAATAAATTTGGTGGATTGGCTATGTGCATGATATGTTAGTAAGGCTCTGTGCTAATAAGGAGTTGGCTCTGTGCCTTGACCTGATTTTGGGAAGGAGGATCTGGTGCGTAGTGCGCAAATCTCTTGTCCTTTGCGGAGTTTGGATCTATGTATTTCTGCACAGGAGCAGATGAATATAAGAATCTTGAAGACCAATAAAGAAGAAGAAGAAGTTGTTGGATGTAGCCCCACACTTGAGTGAACCACGTATATCCTGTGTCTTGATGTGCCTTGTGCGATGTGATTGATGGTGTTTATCTTCTTAGTGTTGTTGTTATAATGTATGATGAATGCATTTAATGTTGTTTCTTAGTGCTCAATGGTGTTAAAGATGAACAAATGCTATATTTGAGCTAATGTTGTGTGTTAAGTGATTGAAAGTACTTGATCTTTATTATTACTGCGATGATCTGTAATAAGGGTTTAATCTGTGATGTGAATGAGACTCATGATATGATGCATATTATTGTCTAAGTGCTATGTTAAGTGTTGTAATCACATATCTATATCCCAGCATTGGTTACAAACACTTGAGTCCTGTAACCCCCCCTGCCTCTACCTCGGGTGAGACTTCATCTACTTCATAGGTGTTGTTGAAAGGGATAGTAGTTAGGGTTTTATTGGTGCATTGTTGAAGCATTGAACCTTGGGTCTTCCCCTATGCCAACAGTATGGGACATGAGCTGGTAGGAGATGTGGTGCTCCGATGGCCCCGAAGACCCTGATGTAGGTTGTGTGGTCGTCCAAGTACCAATGGCCTACCTTGGATATATTTTTCTTCGCTGTCATTGATAGCCTCGAACATTCCTTCTTAAAAATAATAAAATAGATGCAGGTGATGAATTCATCATAGATGAGGGAGTAAGATTTCTTGTACATGTTTTCCCATAGAATGTTGAAGCAGACGTGGACCGAGAGCTCTACAAAATGCCAACTCGGATTCATGCCTGCGAAGACGTTCCTAGAACACATGACATCAAGTAGGTACGAGGCCATCTAGAAAGTTGTTGCCTCTCCTTCCTTCGGCGTCTGAGCCTACTGCACACAAATGCTTAATTGTTTGGAGATTATTGCTCCCCAGTTGAAACTAATCCCGATGATTGCAAGTGTGTATGCGAAAGACATCCATGCTTCTGAAAACTTGGAGCAATCCTTTTGTCCATATAGCCAGTAGATGAGAGCCATCAAATAGATGTATGGCTCCCTCGGTTTGATTGTCCCATACCATCCATTTCTTCGATTGGTGAATTTCTTCTCTTCCCTCAACCATGAAGACTGTTGGAGAAATTTCTAATTTTGACACACTAGTTCAGTGGGAGCAACACTAGTTCAATGGGAGTTAACTGACAAGTTCTATTTTAGACTTTATAATCTTAGACCATCACTATTATGTATGCATTCCTAATTATAGGATGTCATTTCCTATATGAGTGAAGATCACTCACTCATTGATAAGATCATAATATGCATTGATTCTCATTCTTCATTGTCTATCTCTCTTCCTTTTCTTGATAAGCTTTGTGTGTGTATGCTTTAGCTAGGTATCATGTGTAACTTTCCATGAAACACTGACATGGTATCAGAGCTATGTTGCTTGGAGCAAGCCAGACAAGCCAAAGAATAAGGAAAATCGGAGTTTGTGTGAGCTAAATCCATGGTCGTACCTTCCAATAGTGATTTATCCAAAAAATTACATTTTAAGGAACCGGATCACATGGGAAGTAAATCGACCCATTTTACAAGTGGGTTTTCAACCATTTGGCGAGATTCCTCACCGTTTTCTTAGAAAGTAATATGGAAGATAGCCTCCTCAAACTGATACAAATCCATGGTCTTACCTTTCTACAGTGATTGCTCCCAAAATAATTTTTTTTAGGAAACGACTTGGTGGGAAGTAAATTGACCCATTCTACAAGTGGTTTTTCAACCGTTTGGCAAGATTCCTCATCGTTTTCTCATAAAGTAAGCCAGAAGATAGCCTCTTGAAACTGATACGAATCCGTGGTCGTACCTTTCTACAATGATTGCTCCCAAAATATTAAGTTTTTGAGGAAATGACTCAGGTGAGAAGTAAATCGACCCATTCTACAAGTGTGTTTTCAATCGTTTGGCAAGATTCCTCACTGTTTTCTTAGAAAGTAATTCGAAAAATCATCTACTGAAACTGATAAGAATTTTCACTTAAAGTGCCCTTTCTGTCGTGATTTCATAATTTTTCACTTGCAGACTTAGAGTAAATTTTTAGGGGTTCTTAGAAATAGTGGGAGATATGGATAGGACAACTATTTTACAGTCAAACTTGGTGGTAATCCTCACACCATACAATTATTTTGATTGGAATCTCAAGGCAGAAGTCCAACTTAGAAGGAAAGGACTGTATAATTTGACGATGGCGACAGAAACAAAACCTACATCAATGATTAAGAAGATGAGATGGGTGAACCATAAGGATGAGGCCACATGACTACTTCTTGAGTTAATATCTATTGATTTATGGTTTCATGTTGCTACATGCAAGACTCCAAACGAGATCTGGACCACCCCGGAAGGACTCTTTGTAAAGTAGGATGAGATGCGAGGTCATATGCTTGAGGTAGAGTTGAATACCTTAGAACCTAAAAATTTTGATAATATACAAGATTTATTTACTAAATTTAAATATTTTGTTTTAACCTTGGTTGAATGTGGTATTGACAAGTCTACACAAGAGAAACAACTTATTCTAACAATCTTGGCCAAGCTAGGACCAGAATACACTGTATATGTCTCCAATTTCCATTCTGGAAGATGTCTTTTTGGAACAAATTGGAAAATGCCTACGTTGGCTCAATTCATTGAGTCTCTTACACAAGAGCAGGAAAAACTCACACAGATGGGCCTCATGAAAGATCCCAAAGCACATGCACTCACCATGCATGATGGAAAAGGATCATCCAAACATAAGGGAAGGAGGGATATTCCAAACCCTTTGATGATTATTTAGGTTCCAAAGACTCTTTAGATTCCAAGAAGACGAAGCAGAAGGGAAAGCAGTGCACTTACTGCAATAAACTAAATCATGAAGAATCCACATGCATGAAGAAACAAATCGATCTTATGGCACATGAACTTCAACAGAACAACCTTGTAAACTTCATTCCAGAGGGATTCAAGAAGCAAAAGGAAGAAGATCCTGCTACTAAGAAAGGTAATCATCATGTTATAATGGCAGAAGTGTCCTTAGACACAAACTTTTATTAAATAGGAAAATAAATTACATATGAGAATTTGCAAGAGTTTACACCTGAACACCTCAACACTCTTGCAATGAGCTATATATAAGCTAAATGTCCTAACTAAATCTAGTTATGGGTCACTTATTAAATAAACAAGTGACCATTTACAATAAATGATATCTTAATAATCTTCTAACTATACTCCTAATTTAGAGCCTAAGATACGACACCTTTCTAGAGTCATATCTTTCACAACAATACTCTATTTCTAAATGTCTATGTTTATTAATCAAATATTCTAGATTATTAATTTATTATTCTAAATTAATAATTATTTTATCAAAGTATTTTAAACTATGATATTTTTATTTTTGATCATCTAACATTCCCCCCTATGATCCAAAGATACATTACAACATATACCAAGTTCATCCCTAAACTTAGTAAATTTTATTCTGCCAAGAGGTTTCGTGAAAATGTTGGAGATTTGATTTTCTGAAGAACAATAAATTGGATTGATGGCATCGTTTGCAATGAGTGATCTGATATGATGATACTTGGTGTCCACATGCTTTCTCTTTGAATAAAAACCTGGATTCTTGGCAAGATTAATGGATGACTGGATGTCGATGAATAATGATGTAGCTTCTTCTTGAGAAATGCCCAAGTCCTATGAAACTCTGCGTAACCAAACAATTTCACATGTTGCTTCCCATGCTGAGATGTATTATGCTTCTGCTGTAGAAGTGGCCATTGTAGCTTGTTTCTTACAACTCCAAGACACTTTTTTTGAACCCATGTTCATTAAATAACCTGATGTTGATGCTCGATCATCAATACTTCCAGCAAAGTCGACATCTGAAAATCCACCAAGTACAAAATTTTTAGTCTTTTTGTAAAGAAGACCAAAATCTTTTGTTCCTTGGATATATTGAAGAACTCTTTTGGCTGCATTCCAGTGTTTGTCCCATGGTTTCTGCATAAAGAATGAAAAAACACTTACTGCATAAGATAGATCTGGTCAAGTGTTTGTCAAATAAATCAAGCTGCCAATCAACTGTCTATAAGTAGTGTTGTATACCATTCCCCCCCTTCAAATTTTGAAAGTTTAAAGTGTTGTTCCATAGGGGTAAGAGATGGTTTGCAATCCTACATTCCAAATCACTGAAGAATTTATGTTTCATACTTACTCTGAGAAATTAAAATATGATGTGGACGTTGGAATACTTCAATTCCAAGATAGTAGTGAAGTAGTCCCAAATCAGTCATCTTAAAATCTGCATGTAACTCCTTTTTCACCTATGTAATATGATCATCATTATTTCTCGTAATGATAAAATCATCTACACACATAACAAGAATCACCAAGTATGGACCCCGTTGAAAGATATACAAAGTATCATCAGATTCACTTCATTGAAAACCAACTTTCCTAAGGTATTCATCCATTTTGGAATACCAAGATCGGGGAGCTTGCTTTAACCCATATAAAGCCTTAATTAATTTGCAAACTTTATGTTCCTTCCCTTCAATTTCAAAACCTGGTGGCTGTTGCATATATACATCTTCATATAAGTCACCATTGAGAAAAGCACTTTTTACATCCATTTGATGAACTTTCCAACCTTTTTGAGAAGCCAATGCAAGTGTTAATCGGGTGGTATTCCATTTAGCTGTAGGAGCAAAAGTTTCCACATAATCAATACCTTCCTGCTGTGCAAAACCTTTAGCCACAAGTTGTGCTTTATACTTGTCAATTTCTCCATGTTGGTTGTATTTAATTCTATAAACCCATTTTCATCTGATGGGTTGAACACTTGTAGGACAATCAACAAGTTTCCAAGTGTTGTTATCAAGTACTACTTGATACTCTTCAATCATAGCCCGTTTCCATTCTTTATGTTTTATTGCTTCTTTGTATGTGGAAGGTTCAGTAAAATCATTTTCTACCAAGGAAAAATTTCCTTCATTGTTGTGTGATCCCCTTGTTCCTGTTTTATTCTGCTAATCAGGCCTTACATCTTTCAAAATTTGAACTACACGTTTTGGTAGTTGATGTTTACTTGTTTGGGGATCTAAATTTCCATTATTGTAAATTGGATTAATGTAAAATGATGTTCGTCAATCAGTTGAAGATTTTGGAGGTGGAGAATCATTATCAGATGAACTGCCACTACTAGGAGATTATGATGAACTGTTGGAATACCCAGATGATGTTGTTGAAGTAAATGGACTAGATGTATCATCTTCATATGAAGGAAAATAAAGTTCATACCAATTATGTGAATTTGGTTGACTTTGCATTTTTCCTTTTCTTTGATTGCCTTTAGTTTCTAACTTTTGAAGAAGACTTTCTATTTATTCAACACTCTTACTTTCAGTTTCATCAAAAACTACATCCCTTCTCACAATAAAGTTTCCATTGGACAAAAGTCGGTAACCTTTCTTCTCATCAGAATACCCAATCATTATGCATTTTAAGCTTCTTGAGTCAAGCTTAGTTCATTTTTCTTTCAGAACTAAGGCATAACATATTGATCCAAAAAATCTAAGATGTTTAACTTGAGGTTTGAAACCAAACCATGCTTCATAAGGTGTGATTCCATTCAAATAAGCAGTTGGAGATCTGTTCCTTAAGTAGATAGTTGTATGGATTGCTTCTACACAATATGTATGACTTAAAATTTTAAAGGTTAACATGGATCTTTCCATTCCTAACAAGGTGCGATTCATTCTTTCTACGACTCCATTTTGCTAAGGAGTGTATACATTTGTAAAAGGTCTTCTTATCCCATTGTATGTGCAATAAGTTTTGAATTCATGAGAAGTGAATTCCCCTCCATTATCTGTCTTGAGAGTGCCTATCTTTTCTTTAACTTCATTTTCAACAAGTTGACGAAAAATATTAAACTTTTCAAATGCTTCTGAATTTTTCTTCAAGAAGTAAACCCAAGTCATTCTACTAAAATCATCAATAAAGAGTAAAAAATATTTGCAACCACCTAAAGAAGTTTGTAGTGGTCCACAAACATCACTTTGAACTAGTTGCAACCGCCTATTTTCATGCCATGAACTTGTTGGAAAACTCTCTCGACTTTGTTTGCCATAAATGCGTGCTTCACATTTTGTATTTTCCTTTTTGAAAGTTGGAAGTACTTTCACCATCCCTTGTTTTTGCAATTGAGAGAGAATTTCAAAGTTGAGGTGTCCAAATATCACATGCCACAATCTTATAGGTGAAATACCTATACTTACTGCTCTTGCAAAGTCAAAATTCCTTGGAATAACTATCCCTTTCATCCTTAACAGTTTTCCATCTTCATAACCTGTCATCACTATTTTCATATTCTTTTTGACTAAATTAATCTTAACTAAGCCATCTTCCATAATCACCTGATGTCCTGCTTGTCGAATCGTGACTAAAGACAACAAATTATTTTTAAAGGTTGGTACATACCAGACATTTGAAATCATTCTTTCTCCAATATCAGGTAAATAAAATTTAACTAAACCTTTTCCATAAGGAGTATGTTTGGTATTATTTGCAAGAAAGACAAAATTAAGATGGAATTCTTGAAAACTCCAAAAGAAGTCATGTCTGAAAGTCATGTGTTGAGATGCTCCTGAATCTAAAATCCAAGCATCTTCATAATCACTTTGAAAATCGGTGGAAATCTATAATGCTAAAGATGAGGTAAAGACATATTCTGAACCATCATCATCTCGATCATTTGCAAATTGTGTTGTGTTTTGATGAAACTTGGAAATTTTATCAATGGAAGTTCGACAATATTATGCATAATGACCAACTTTGTTACATCTTCTACAAACAATTTGAGTTAAATCTCTTCCTCTGCCTGAATTATGTCCTCTCCCTTTGTTTTGACCTCTGTTTGGAGTTTTTCCTGTCCCTTGACTATTGCCTTGAAAATAGCCTCTGCCTTAACTATTTCCTCTTCCTTGAAAATACCCTTTGCCTTGACTGTTTCCTCTACCTTGAAAATATCCTCTGCCTTGACTATTTCCTCTACCTTGAAAATTGCTCCTGTCTGAAAAATTGTTTTCTCTACTTTGGCTTCGACCATGACCTTGTACAAAATATCCTCTTCCTCTGCTTCTAGAACTGTTAGTTGAAGATTTACTTGTGTTAGCTTCTGTGAAAAAAACATCTTCCCCAACATGCTTTTTCTTTCCAAAAGTTTTGTTGTGTTGAGATAACATTTCACTTAGCTCATCAAACATAAGCTTGTCTAACTTTCCAGTTACTTGTAAAGTTTTCAAAAAATGTGTATAGGAAGAGGGCAATCCATCAATTAAAATTGCGGTCATGAAACTATCATCTACTGCTTGAAAACCAACATTTAGTATTTTCTGCTTAATGTTCTTAAGTCTAGAAATATATTCATGTACACCTCCTTCAGTCAACTTCTATTGGAGCAAATTTAATTGAAGATCAACTTTCTTTGATTCAGGCTGAGTATCAAATAGATCCTTAAAAATTTTCAAAGCAGACCATGTATCAGTAGTATTTTCAATGTGGACATACATCTCATCATTAATTGAAGATTTGATGAGTGCTAATGCTTTGGCATTTTTAATTTCCCATTTTGCTAGTGTGGCTGCATCTGTAGGTTTATTTGGCTTATTATCTTCATTACATATATCACGCCAAAGTTCATTATAAATGAGAGTGCTTTCAATGAGACGTTTCCATGTCTTGTATGATTTTTTGCCTTCAAGTTTATCGGAGTTAGAAAACAAATTAATTAACTTCGACATTGTATTGTTGAATATTTGCACCAAAAGGAATCAAGAAAAATATATCAAGATGAGAAACACACCACACTCATCACGAAAAAAATTGATCTATTGGGGCTTGGCCTTGACCCTCGTATATTCGTTGAAACTAGAGAAAAATGACTGATCTTGGCACTTGGCTCTAGTCAAATTCCAGGTAACTTTCAAAATTTTACTCCTTACAATGCTCTTGCAAATTTAAAAAAAAAATTCACTCGCCCTCAAAGTAAAATTACTTTGAGTTACAAAAAAAAATTTTTACCCAACGCTGTAGCAGACTCCTCTCTGCTCTTAATATCTCGCCAGGGGATGTTGTCTCTATGATGGCTCCCAATATTGGTAATGTATCAAAACTAATATTGGTAATATTTCTCTATAGTCTATACAGAATTGTTGACATAATGAAAATGTATATTTCATGCTTAATTGCAAAGAGTTCAAAGCCAAGATTGATGTCAGAGCAACTTCTTTCCTGTCGCTTCAAATTAAAGAAAATTAATGGCCACTTCTGAAATCAACCAGGACAAGAAGAGAATGGAGTGGATTTTAGAGTACATTCTCAGAAACTGCAACGAGGATTGGCTCATTGTTGAACTTATTAGATTCATCCCCTTCTCAAATGTGAATCTCAAATAGAATAAAAATGGTGTTATTCAACACAATTCACTCAGCAAACCCTTTAAACTCTAGAATTACATAAATATTTTAGCAATGAAGCATGTAATAAATTAAATACTGCAATCTGTATCCTAGAATTATGTTGGAGTGTAGCCGACGAGTGTATTCTAAAGCAACTAAGAGCCCAACAGATTGATTTGGGGCGGCTATAATGAAGCTTTGAGAAAACTTTGGAGCAAAAAAGAAAGGATATTCGCGATCTATAACTGGATGGCTTTCTTCGCCTGGTCACAAGTTTGGAGAATGGGGAAGCTGGGGAATCAAGCCATGGATCAACGATTTCTTCCAAATATTGGAAGCATTTGGGATTGGGAGGTTCACCACACAAAAATAGATCTATAGGACCATTAAGCTTACTGTTGATCAGGTTCAGAAGATGAGAGAGATGAAGGAAGAACATATATCATTGTTCATGGAAATCAGATGTGCTTAGCAAAGTGTTGGGAACTGGTGTGTTCTATTCGATTGCAGGAAGACTCGAAAAACACACATGGGCATAGTGTTTGATGTAGTGGTGGTCTTCCTTTCAAATAATATGATGGAAATCATGGTTTTCAATCGATTTTTTCCAATGGAAATCAAGGTTTTCCAATGGAGCAATGAAATAATTGCAGAAACAGAAAATTTATTTTCCCTTTTTAAAAAAATAAAAAATTAATTGACCAATTTACTGACAGAGTGCACTGACGTTTTTCTTTGTCCTGTAGAGATGGAATCACCTCCTCACATCAACTGATATCCTCCTTACATCATTTACATTACTAGAGCTCTGATACCACAATAATGGTAGAGGTGTCCTCAGACACACACTTTTATTAAATAGGAAAAGAAATTACATATGATAATTTGCAAGAGTTTACACCCGAACACCTCAACACTCCTGCAATGAGCTATATATAAGATAAATGYCCTAACTAAATMTAGTTATGGATCACTTATTAAATAAACAAGTGTCCATTTACAATAAATGCTATCTTAACAATCTTCTAACTATACTCYTAATTTAGAGCCTAAGATACAACACCTTTATAGAGTCATATCTTTCACAACAATACTCTATTTCTAAATGTCTTCATTTACTAATCAAATATTCTAKATTTTTAAATTATTATTTTAAATTAATAATTATTTTACCAAAGTTTTTTAAACTATGATATTTGTATTTTGGATCATCTAACATGCTATGGTTGCAATTAATTCCTCATCTGATTCATGGATTATATATTTTGGTGCATCCCATCATATGGAAGCGAAAGAGGAAGTTTTCTCTTCTTTGAGTCCATACTCAAGACCCCCTATTCTCATGGGAGATGATACTCCAATAGCACTAGCAGTAGCAGGAGAAGGGAGAGTGGAACTCCACAATGGAATTTTTGAGAATGTTTTACATGTTCCAAATATTTCTATGAATCTGCTCTCAGTTTATCAGATCACTTAGACACGTAAAATGGTTGAATTTACATCAGATTTAGTTTCAGTAATTGACATGCATGACAATTCGATTATTGCAATTGGTGAGGTGAATCACAAGTCAAGGTTGTATAAATTCACTAAGTTTTATGATGATGAATCATCTTTTCTACTTACACATAAGGAGAGTACTTTGCATAAACCTCTAGTGCAACATGCATATACTCTTGTGATTCCATCAGTTTTAGACATCATAGATGATTCCATACACTCAGATTCTATACATGGAAATAATAAGGTAGTACAGCCAGAGAAGAAGCCAACGCCGAAGCTTCAGCAGATACCCAAGAAGGAACAGACCACACTTCAGGAAGCAGGCAACCTTACAGGGAATCCATTGGATTTGAGGATGACTCGATCTTAGCAGGAGGATCCTTCTCACGTATTTTCAGCTTCAGAACCTGCGATGCCCATGCATTTCTATATTGTTAAATCTATTGATCCACGGAACTATAATAGGGTTGTGGGAAATACATTATGGAAAGAAGCCATGCAGAAGGAATATGACTCACTCCTACAGAACTAGACTTGGAATCTAGTTCCACTTCCACCAGAAATGAATATTTTTAGGTGCAAATGGGTCCACACGATCAAGAGGTACAAGGCTCGACAAGTTTCCAAAGGACTTCATCAGATACATAAAGATTTCTACATCTTCACGAAGACTTTCAATGAGAAGAATTTCTAGACTTTGTGAGATCATCTTGCAATGAAAAACACAGTTTCCTAGCAGCTGCCATTTTCATCTTTTAATACATTATTTTTTGAGGGGGGTTTTGTTCCCACGTGGTTTTCCCTCTTTCCTTGTTTTTATTCACTGTTCATTAGTTGCATTGTATATGAGTACCTAAAATGACCTAGTAGTCGGGACTCATTTTTTACTCCATAGTGATGTTCAGGGGGGTGTTCGAGAAATTTCTATTTTCGGCACACTAGTTCAGTGGGAGTTAACTGACTAGCTCTATTTTAGAATTTCTAATATTAGAACATCACTATTGTGCAGGCGTTCCTAATTATAGGATGCCATTGCCTATATGAGTGAAGATAACTCACTCGTTTATAAGATAATAATATGCATTGATTCTCATTCTTCATTTTGTATCTCTCTTCCTTTTCTTGATAATCTTTGTTTGTGTATGCTTTAGCTAGGTCTCCTGTGCAGGTTTCCATGAAACAATGACAAATCCATCAACCGACTGGTGTCATGAAATTCATAGAACTTCACCACAAAGTCTGTGTTGATCCGCTCCTTTGGGTCTCTAAGCTTGTAGTATTTATGGACCTCTGTTGGGAGGAAAACTCTGACGCACCTACCATTCTCATCATTGATCAAACATTTATGCCCATCCATGTGGTATATGAGCCACTTCATGACCTCTATGCAGGGGAAAATGGGGCTTTTTATCGCCACCATGTGTAAATATGACCATCATATGTTGGGGAACACCTGGTCATCGAGTGCCCTTACATCTAGGTCATTGTGTGGGATATACTCTGGGTATTCTTCTCTGCTAATCTTGTTGAAGAGATCGTGCCACTGTGGGAGAACTACCTTGGATCTAGTGTTTGCCTCTATATTTACAAATGTTGTAGGATGGATGCAAACCTTATTTGTTGTTGTTTTGATGACAGGATCCACCCTAGGGGAGTACTCCAATTGCCTCACAGTCCCTGGAGAAGAACCTTCGCTTGTCTTTGGTTCTTTCAGCTTTGGTGCTCTTGGCAAGCGTCTAGTGGTTGGATTTATTGGAGGCATTGTTCCTACAACTTGAGAAGAGTTTAGAGACTATGTGGAAAACCGAAGGAACACATATAAATTATAACCAGGGAATTGACAGACTTGGATGCATACCTCTGAAGCTTGTTAAACCTAGTTTTTTGATAATCACGATGGTGAGTACAATATTAGAGTTGCTCGTTTTATTCCTTCAGATGCTCTAGATTTCTCTTACGTGTAGAATGAATTTTTTCATAATGGTTCAAGAGATTTAAATAGGAAAGGTCTTACCATGTCACAGCAGCCATTCAATTCAGTTTATGAGTGAAATGTCAGTAAATTTGTCGTCGAATCTCTAGAGGAGTTAGAACTTAAATTCATCATGGGTTGATGGAGGAGGTGCGGGTGGCGATGTGGTTTATCGGCGATTTCAAAAATGTTCTTTTAATTGGTGCACGAGGTAGAAACTAATGCAGGATTGGGTACTAATTAGCTCCTTAAATGTCAAAAATCTGATCGTATCTAACGGTGAAAACATCTCGTCATGTCGCTCTTTCAATGGGTGGATCGAGGGTCGGGATTATGCCATGAACATTTTCGTTGACACCCTCCTACAAAATCTATGACATTGATCAACCTTACCATACAGTGCTGACATGACAAAGATGAGTCGGAGGTGTGACTAGGACCTAGGGAACCAAAAATGACTCAGGATAGAACTAGACCGTATGACCCTCTTACTTGGTAAAGACATGTGGCATTCAAGACGAGTGACTTAATTCGCTCGTGTTAATCGGAGTCGGGACTTTCCTTAAGCTCTTCATTCTAAAACCAAATCCTAGTTTGTCGATGTCGAACAAGTGTCAAGGATCGACAATTGGTGATAAATCTACCCAAGTGTTCTCAGATCGGCTCACTCGAAAAAGTATCGATGCCGAAAATGCATCGGGGATCAGCGATCGGGGGATAACTTTATCGTGGTCAAAAAATTTGTTGTGATCCTTCTAGATTTTCCCCAATACTGATAAAGTGCATCGGGCATCGGCTATCGATGATTTATTTTCTTCCTTTGTTAACATTTGTCCTCCTCATATTTTACCAGTGCCAAAGGGGATTGGCTATCTTTCGAACCTTTATGAGAAAAACTTACGCAAACCAAAACTTCCTTGTGTCAATTCCAGTGAAGATCTGCGCTTGGCGACTATTGTTTTCTGAGTGTCTCCTTTACTTACTTGAATTCTTTCTGACGCCGAACTTGAGTGCATTAGGTGTAGTGTTTGGCTGTCAATTCTTAATTCAGGTGTTAAGGTCTTTTAGTCATGGGGTTCCATAAGTTCAAACAAACATGAATAAGTGATGAGAGTCATGAAAATAAACAAACATAAAACATTTCCTAAAATAAAATCGAGTCAGACAGTGAAAAAAGAAAGTGGTACTCAAAAAGTGACAAAAATTTGATAAGGATTTTTAGGGTGTGTTGAGTGCTCAACAAGTCCTACTCTATGACAGTCAGTACCACAAGTATCCAGGCAAGTTGTGCGTGCATTGGTTGGGACCATTTATATTTGTAGAGATTCGACCTTTTGGAGCAGTCAAACTCGTGCAACTGGATGGTATGTTGCGGCCAGGATGGGTGAATGGCAGTTGCCTGAAACCCTATATGTCTCAGAACTGAGCTAAAGGACTGTTTATCTAATCCGAAGGAGCATGTATAGTAGTTAGATTTTAATTTTCTTGCAAGTTTTTGTGAATTTAGTTTATAAAGTTGAAGAGTGCATTGCTACACCGCGACATGCAGTTCATTTTTTCTGTTTAAGTGTTATTTTGATGAAAAACTGCTTACTCAATAGCATAGGATCAAAAGCATCAAGAACCCATTAATAATAATCATCAATATGACGGGGACCCCTTTGTGGTTGGAGGGAGAGTGAAACTGGATGCAATCCTAGTCCATGTGCCACACGAACCCAGTCTAGTCACAACCTTTATTATTTCTACAGTAACTCGTCTGAATTTTATTAAACCATAAAGTCACAATACGCGAAGATTCCATCGGTATTTGCGCTAGGACTCTCATCCGTTAAATGGTAAGGTCTGAAATCAACCACGTACCGGACCAAATTTCCCAATAAATGTCGAGATCACCTGAGAGATTTACCCTGTTAACATGTCTCGTCGAAAAACTCAGATACAAGTTGCATCTATAGGGTAATGATGAATAGTATTTTTTAAAAAACTTGCTAGCTCAACCCGGGTATAAGGTTCTGAGAACTCGGTGTAGGATGCATTGTTTCCCATAAATCACTTAGATATTTATGAATTTTGAAGTGTGATCAAGCCTGTGTAATCCCTCTACCCTTAGTCATGATCCCCAATCCTTGTTTCACCTATGCAATTTTTTGATAGTTTAGACTGACCATGCCGAGATTTATAGGGAGCCGAAGTGTCATTTCAAAGGATGGAGTACCAGATGAGCCCTGTGACCCCTGGGTCAATATCATGGGCAATCTCAAGGGGAATATCAAGCAGGTCAAGCTCCTTGACCTCGAACTGATAGACCCAATCTTTTTCCCTCAAATGAGCATAGATGTTTTTTGGAGTGTTGCTCCAGACGAGTTGGGAGGCATGTAGTTTGTGATAAATCCCAAGTTTATCAATTTGTTAAACTCTACCATCATGAACCTTAGGGACTTACCATTTTTCGGCACCACTGGGGAAGTTGCGAGGTGTACCAAGTTTCTGATAAACAGGGTGCATGACAGAAGTCTATGTTTGGATAGGAGATATCCAATCCATGGAGAAGACATCCGTCAACTTACTGGACTGTACCTCGAGGGTGAGGATGTGTCCAAAGGTTTCCAGGGTCCTAACAAGCGTGGAAAGAAGAAGGGGGATCCCAGCCTATATGAGAGGTTTCACACACTAAGCGGGGGGGTTCACATCCAAGATCGAACCCATACTACCCGAGACGGTCAGGAACGGTTACTACATAATTGCTAGCAAGGTCATGAGGTCCTATTACAAGGGAGAATTACAGTAAATGCTCTATCAGTGGAAGAATTTTTCACTAATGGCACTGCCTTCAACTGGTGTAGCTATTTATTGGAGGAAATCCTCTTGGCCTATGAGGAAGCACAGGAGAAAGGTGGTACTTTCACCTACAACTACTTGTTGCTTTCCCACAACAAGTAGTCGAGGATGCATTATGTTCTGCCTGTCGAGCTGCTAAAGAATAAAGGTTAGGAATCAAGGGTAGGACCAAGCTCAGGCCTAGAGGTATAGAAGAAATAATCTTTGACATATATGGACTCCGGCGAGGAGGATGAGATGCAGCCACTGGAGCACAAGAAGAGAACATTGTTGGTGTTCCCGCAACTGCTAGAGCAAGCTATGTTAATGGGTAAGGATGTCAACAAAATCCTTAGCATTGTGTTCATTACAGAGCCAGTGGCTAAGAAATTTAGGATGGGGATATCCCCAAGTAAGGTTCTCAACCCCCAACCCATTTCATCCACCATCCCCCGCACTCCCTCAACAGCTCAAGCAACCCATATCATACATATCTAGGATGACCCTGAGCCTGACACAACTCCATCGACCATCATCACTGAGAAAACTCTATCACCACCAAAACCCTAGTAACCACCTCTAGAAATCAACATTCCATCCCAAACTAGTGATCCACAACCCATGCAACTTGATCCCCCATAAATACCCAAGCAGAGGCCATAATGCGTTGGTCCAAACCTAGAGATACCTGAGGAAAGACCAGAACTCCTTGGTCCAAATCCATAAGTACCCGAGCAGAGCCTAAAACTGACTGGCTTGAACCCTCAATCCCAGGACCAACAGATCATACCCTTCATGTCAATTAAGGACACTTCATCTTCAACAGAGATGCAAATGGTAGCGAAGCCGCAAGTCCAAATTCCCCAACACACTTCCTCAATGACCAAGGTTGAGGGTGCCATTAGAAGCGCAACCCTGGTAGCGGAGGTCCATAAAGAGGCAGAGATACCAAAGCTTCAAAAGGAACCTGAGACAAATTTAGGGAAAAGTGAAACATCAGCACAGGAATAAATGGATCTAGTCCTCCAAAACTTTCACCAGTGTGCAGAGTTGTTGCAAATATGCCTGGACATAATAGAAGTTCTAATGCTCCTTCCATCAGTGTTGAGGATGAGGCTTGTGCCAGGTCCATCCACAGGAGAGGAGGAGGTAGAGACTCCCTCAGAGCACTCAACGATCAATGGACTTCCACTGCAGGTCCAAGAACCTAGGGAAGCCACCCCTTGTTCTGATGACCTTGCATAGTGGACAATAACGCAGCTAGCCGGAATGATCATAGCCTCAACTGATCAACTAGAGCAGAGGCTCCAACGGGCCGAAAGGACTGCATATTTATCAAGTGAGGAAGCACTCCTTGCTCAAGCATGTAGAAAACAGGAAGAACATGCCAAGATCTAGGTGGAGCACAAACTGGAAAGATTGCAGGAGAGGCTTGTTGAAGCCTGGCCAGAAATCTAGTGATGCAGGAGAGCCTGAGAATCAGATCAAATTACTCTAGGGAGAATGGTCATAGTTGGCCATTCACGTAGAGAATATGGAAGTGCAATTGCGGTAGAGTTAGCAAGAAGCAGAGCAACAACCTCGAAAGTTGAAGGATAAGATGGAGAAAATAGTGTTGGAAGGAAACAATGCTCGAGCAGCACTTCACAAGTGCACAACTGAGTGCACAAAGATATTCTGAAAATTCAGTGAATGGATGGGCATTATCGCTAGGCACAACCAAACTCTAGAGGACATGCGTGAGAGAATACAATTATTGAATGAGGAAGTTGCGGTCACTATCGATCCACTGGAGAAACAAGAGAATTTTGATCAAATCCAGCAAGGGGATAGTGAATTGAACACTCTGTTTGAGGCGCAATCCATAGACAAGAAGGAGCTACGTGAATTTTAACCTATTTCTCAGACAGTGTATATGAAAATGCATCAAGTGGATGCTACAATAGACTATGAATGGAACTCTCTGGTCACATCCAAGCCTAAAGGATATATCACAGATGCAACCCAACAATTTGTAGCCGAAGCCTCACTCCTTGCCAGGAAGCGGCAGGATAAAGTTGGGAGTTTCCAGGAAGTTAGGAAGCGAGCCTTAGAGTTGGTCCTAGAGTTGGGCCCTTCATTTGAGGAGGCAGAGAAAGATAAGGCACAAGTAAAAGATGAAAGTAAAGAGGAGAAGGAGGACAAGGGAAAGCAATAGTTACTCCTAGAAGCTGCGAAAGAGCCAAGTACTTGACTCGAGGGCAAGTCAAGGCTTCTGTTTGGAGCCTATTGGGCCCTTCATTTTTGGATTTGAAGCTATGAAAGAAGGACTACAATCCTAGTTTTGGTTTAAATCAAGTTGCACAAGATACAAAATAAGTTGGACAGTGGAGCAAGTAAAAGAAATAGAAATCGGTTCTGGAAAGGGACAACGCAATCCCAACGAGGAAAAATCAGTTATAAAAGAAAAACAAAGCATGTGAGCCCAAAACTAGAAGATCCCACTCAACCTATATGAATGAGATGGATATGATTTTAAAGGGTTAAATGGGTTAGCTGATTTAGATGAGATAGAGGCACAGATAGATTATAGGTTCTGTGAATGTAAATTGTATACAGTTTTGGGGAAAAGGGTAGATAGAGATCTGCAACATGAGTCCAGAGTCATAAGTTTGTAACACAGTGCTAATTTCTATCTTTGAGGTTGTATTTGATAAGTTTTGATGATAATATATGAATAAGGATCGAATTTTTTTAAATATGATGTGTCATTTTGTGTTTATACTTATGAATTGTGTCTTTATAGTAATTCTTTATGCTTGATAAGCTCCATATGATATTTTTATGTATGAATATTTTTCGCAACTTAAGTCTCTTTAGTTCCTGTATGTATGAGCTCAGATTTGTTCTGTAGTTAGACTATCTGGTGCAAGATCATGGTGAGTCTTGAAGGTTCTGGGAACCCACCTAAGTATTCTCCTTTCCCTTTCCTATCCTTCTGTCTTGGTTGTGGTTCAGGTGAGACTTATTCTCTTTGAAGGAGATGAAAATGCCAGCGCTCTAGACTAGTCGATACCTTTTGTTGGTAACCTGAGAAGGACCCTGGTCTGATCAATTATGCGCCAACACATGCATCAAATACACAAAAACTATGACTCATCAATATGTACCAACATCATCAACTATACACCTCATGTATGTGCCAACTCATCAACTACTTTTCTAAACCATGTACCAAACATGTACCTCAACCAAAATCCCTCATCAATTTCATCATCCAAATCTGATTTGTAGCTCTTTAATAGACCTAGTGTATATGATCACATACCTGCAAACCTTCCTTAACATTAACAATAAGAGACTAGCATTTTCATCAAACTTTACTTTAGTCTCTCATGACTAATTTTGGATTAGTCAACAACCCTAACTTGAAATAATCATAACTATGTACCTGTAATGAATAAATATCTGAAAATAGTACACAATGCTCTTGAATTTCTTTTATGTAATCCCTCTAGGTTTCACTACTTGGAACCTCTCAGAAAATGAGTTATAGAAAAATGGCATACCTTGTTGAATTTCGGCTTATTCTAGAGAACAAACTTGTACAGTGTGCCCCACATGGAATATTTTTTGTATGGATATGAAAATGGTACAAAGAATACTATGGACTGTAATCTATCCAATACATTTGTTCTTAATAAATTTTTATCTGTTATGAATAAGTTATGACGTTTTTACCCAAAGCAATCGTTTTAGACTAGTTTCAGGACTAGCCACAAACCCTATTTTCCACGAAGTGTAACTCCAAAAATACAACAACCCAAAAGATGAATTTTTTTATCACAGCTACTTGGATATGTTTCCTCAACGACCTCCATATTTCGTGGTTTGAATTATTCTAGAAAAAAAAATTATTGCGAAAATGGTGAGATGACCTGTAAATAACATACCTTAGAAAGCATTGTCAAAAGAATATATCCTCCCTTGAATTTCAACCTCCTTTACTTCACCCTCCCTCTAAAATTTGCCTTAGATATCTTTTGGTTACCTCATTCACTTGTAGATATTCAATATTCTCAAGTGTAATTAAAATGAGAGACCCTTGCCTCTTATTTATACTTTTATATAGCTTCCTCAAGGGGTTACCTTCTAACCATCTTAAACCACTTTCCTTATTTTCGGTATAACCTACTTCTAACCACTTGTCCACTTAGTAATTTCTCCATTAACTTTATTATTTAAATAATTTCTTTTGTATCCACTTTGACTTATAGTACACTCGTCACTTCACTTTATTATTTAAATAATTTCTTCTTTTCAACCACTTTGACTACTTTCACCTTTTGGAGCTTCTATATGACTCATGAGGGTTCTCCAACTTCACATGGACATAACTCTCTAACTGTGAGGAGTTATGTGACATTCCACATAACATCATAAATGGCATGAAATGTACTATCCATCTAGAATAGTCTTACCTTCAAATATATTCAGACTCATACCATTATACATCAAACAAACTTGGGTCCATTACCCAAACCTTTGTGCTACCGAAATTCACTACCAAACTTTATTCAAGGGTTGACATCAATGACAACCAACCCAAATAATCAACAGAGGTTTTTTGTATCAAATGACGTTTTCTTGTGATCTTGCTAACAATTGACTGGGACAAGACATGTTGGGTTGCATTGCGTTCTTTAGAATGAGACTTCTTACCAACTCTTTGAAAAACATCTACAAGGTTTCTAACAATATGATGGCTTGTTTCTACAATTTTGACTGTTTTAATGCCTAAAATTCTCCTAACATCAGTGAAACTTCTATATTTTAACAAAGATAAAAATAAATGACATTTAACAACATCAAATTTTATTTCAAAATATTCTTGAATGATTTTATAAGAGAGATAATGAATAGTACGGTTAGGTAACTTACCTTCAAGTGATGCTAGACCATTTTTATCGACCTAAATCCATTTAGGATTTCTTCGCCTCACAGTGCTCAATCTAGGTAGGGACGATGCACCCCTATTCTAGACTTGAACTCTTTGTTGTGGAGTTAACAATGTTGCAGCTCTTTCCCCTTCAATCACTAATGGATCAACTGTGGGAGGAGAGTGGACATGTGATTGTCTATTTTCTGGGACATTTGACTGTCCAACAAGATATTGCACCACGAGACCTTCTTCACCACAAGGTTGTACACCAATTTCTTCTCTAATTTTATCCATTGTATAATCAGACCTAAGAAAATCCTCCATCATCTAGTCATCCACAAAAAGTTGTATTGATGAGATATTGTTTGGATTTCTCTCTAATGAACTCTTGCACTTTGCTTCTGGTGATGGAGGAGAAACAATAGCGACATCTATTCCACTAGAAATTGGATTTCCCTCTTATGAAATCCTATGCTTTGACATATGTAAATTTTTTTTTTCTCTTTCTTCTTCTACCTTTTCAATTAGTTTATTTTTTCTCGAGGAATTTCTTTCTCAAATCCGGTGGTTCCACATGTTTAAACATAAAAATTGTCTTCCAAACACCCTCCACAAATTTGTCTTTGTATTATTTAAGAAGGCAAAACCAAGTGGAGAAATTTGTTTTTGTATTACAAAATAAGACACATCTAACAATTTTGATTCCAATTCCAATTCCAAATGCACTTGGAAAAAAAATTCTTCCAATTCCAAGAATACACAAGAAGATGCAAACAACAATTCCAATTCCACTTGGACAAATTTGTCTTCCAATTCCAAGAAGATACAAGAAGATACAAACAACAATTCCAATTTCAGTTGGACAAATTTGTCTTCCAATTCAAAGAAGACACAAGAACATAAAAACAACAATTCCAATTGCACTTGGACAAATTTTTCTTCCAATTCCAAGAAGACACAAAAGATACAAGTTACAACAATTCCAATTGTACTTGGACACATTTTTCTTCCAATTCCAAGAATACACAAGAAGATACAAACAACAATTCCAATTGCACTTGGAAAAATTTGTCTTCCAATTCCAAGAAGACACAAGAAGATACAAATAAAAATTCCAATTGCACTTGGACAAATTTGTCTTGAATTCCAAGACAACAAAAGAAGATATAAACAACAATTCCAATTACACTTGGAAACAAATTTCTTCCAATTCCAAGAAGACACAAGAAGATACAAACAACAATTCCAATTTCAATTGGACAAATTTGTCTTTCAATTCCAATAATACACAAGAATATACAAACAAAAATTCCAATTTCACTTGGACAGATTTGTCTTCCAATTCCAAGAAGACACAAGAAGATACAAACAACAATTCCAATTGCACTTGGAATTTTTTTTCTTCCAATTCCAAGAAGACACAATAATATACAAACAACAATTCCAATTGCACTTGGACAAATTTGTCTTCCAATTCCAGGAAGACACAAGAAGATACAAACAAAAATTCCAATTGCAGTTGGACAAATTTGTCTTCCAATTCCACGAAGACACAAGTAGATACAAACAAAAATTCCAATTTCACTTGACAAATTTGTCTTCCAATTTTCCTTGCAATGGTATGGCAATAACACAAAAGTCTCTATGAATCTAACAAGAACACTAAAATAAGTAAAACATGTATGTGCGGTATTTTTTTGTCTGAATATGTCGCAGATTTTTTTCGGCCATGTCATAGATGAGGTGGAGTGTGATTGGCACCAAAAACTTCCCAATAGGAACACATGCATGTTCCTATAACACATGTCCACTAAAGTGTGTGCACATTCTAGGAATGCACGTGCATTCCTGCTGAACATAATCGACCAACATATACAACTCAGTGAAGTCATAGGAGTGTGTGTGCACTCTTAATGTAATAGATATAGCATTTAATATAAATGAAACATATTTATGAATAAATATGTGTAGGGGTATGGGGAAAACTAAGGCCTAAGGGGTTAGGATTGAGAGTGTTTTCAAGGATAAATCAATGGTTAGAGCACCAAGATGTGGGTGATGTGGGTGCAAGGGTTGTACACAAGTTATACACATAGTATACTCAGGGATTGAGTGAAGATAGGGTTAAGGATTGAGTATAAGTTATTCCTAGGCTTAAATGGATATAGGGGGGTCTATTTCATGGTCTACGTCAAGCTCTAGGTCAACATAGAAATCGATATCTAGCTCTATGTGGTGGTCTAGGTCATGGTCTGCATCAAGATCTAGGTCTGGTGACAAGATATTTGGAGGAATGGAACCTAATGAAATGGACATTATGACCATTTGGAGGCTTAGAGATTATGAGATTTCAATGTACCCAAATTGAAAGGAGTGTTTGGAGGTGGAGAGATAATGATATTTCAATGAACTGTTTAGAGGCCCAGACATCATGAGATTGCAGTACACCTGAATTGAAATGAGTGTTTGAGGTAGAAGGATGTGAGATTGCAGTGCACCCTTTGGAGTGTTGGATCAGATCAGATTATGATTAGGATTATATTCCATATTTTCTTGGAAGAGGTGGAGGTCATAAAATGTGCTACAAAGAGAACATCATTTTCATTCAATTCATTTACAGTTTTTCTTTTGCAGTTTGTTTTCTTTGCTGATATGAATTTCCTTGAGGTTGGCGGAGCATAGCAGAGTAGGTATGAGATTTGATTTCATGAATCTACAAAGTAATATTATTTTTGTGAGTGGATTAATCAAGATCTATGTGAAGGTTAAAGATAATGAGTAATAGAGAAAAAACAACAAGTCATGATAGGTTTCATTATTTTGGGCATTGTCAAGCTCTAGGTCAACGTCTAAATCTATATCTAGCTCTATGTCGTGGTCTAGGTCATGGTCTAAGTCAAGCTCTAGTTCATTGTTTAAATATAGCTCTATCTCTATGTCATGGTCTAGGTCATGGTCTAGGTATATGTCATGATCTACATCATGGTCATCATATAGGTCTAGGTCATGCTCCAGGTATGTCTCATGTTCTACATCAAGATCAAAGTCATCATATAAATCTATCTCTAGATCTATGTTGTGGTATAGTTCATGTTCCAGGTCTATGTCATGGTCTACATCATGGTCATCGTATAGGCCTAGGTCATTATCTGGGTCTTTCTATGTCCAGGTCTTGCTATGTCTAGCTTTAGGT
The DNA here is from genome assembly GCA_000966675.3 of Picea glauca. Classification (NCBI taxonomy): domain Eukaryota; kingdom Viridiplantae; phylum Streptophyta; class Pinopsida; order Pinales; family Pinaceae; genus Picea; species Picea glauca. The sequence continues at coordinate 264,826 of JZKD02S2346532.1, forward strand.
CTAGGTCAAGGCCATTTATTTTCTTGCGATGTAGGGAGGGGGGCTGTAGAGAGAGGAATAAGGAGGTTGTGAGAAGGGGAGAGTGGAAGAAAAAGAGACTGAGGGACAAGGAGACAGAGAGGGGGGGCAGAGAGTGAGAGAGAGAGAGAGAGAGGAAGGGGGGTTATATATATGAAAAGAGATAAAGGTGGGGAGAGTGGAGGAGAGAGAGGGATATAGGGAGTGAGAGAGTGGTGGTTAGATGCAATAGGTAAATATATAAGGGGGTAGATATGGATTGTTTGAGAGTGTGATAAGGTGGGAGAGGAATACCAATAGGGGGGTTAGAGAGAGAGAGGTGGGAGAGGGAGTGAGAGTGAGACAAACAACAAGGAGAGAGAGAAAGAGGTGGTATATCTAGGAGACAAAGAGGGCAAAGATTGTGGGAGGGAGGGACAAATGGGAAGAGAAAGGAGAGAGACAGAGAGAGAGAAAAGGAGAATTGGATGGGGGAGGGGAAAAGCGAGGGAGGAGGGAGACAAATAGATGGAGAGAGAGAGTATTGAAGAGATTGGATATAGAGAGGGATTCAAACATTGATTGTGAATAAATAATATCAAATCAACTATAATATTATGCTTTTATTTAAAAAAAAGTAGAATCAATGTACCATAATCATCATTAAATCATGTCAGATCATTATTAAATCACAGGTGAACGATCATATACATAAAATATAATTATAAAAGAGGTATAGGCATACTTCACTTAGACCGTGGGTGTGCATGGGGTTAAGGGTAGAGTATAGGTTATGTGAAAGATTAGATGGAGCTAGGGGGGTCTAGGTCTAGTTCATGGTCCAGGTCATGGCCATGTTTATATAAGTACTCGTATAAATAGTCCATTGTAAGAAGAACACAAACTTAACACTCACATTACATGTGATGCTACATTTCTATGCTTCACATATCCTTTATTCGTTGTGATACATGCCTCAATTTTAGATGGACAAAGAGAGAGGGAGGTAGAAATAAGGACAGAGAGAGAGAGAGAGAGAGAGAGGAAAATATAGAGTGAGATTGAGACTAACAACAAGGAGAGAGAGAGAGTGAGACTGAGTGTGAGAGGAAGGGGGGAGATAGAGGGAAGGGGGGATAGAGAGATATAAAGCGAGAAATGGAGAGAGAGTATAGGAGAGAGGAGGGGGATATAGCAAGAGTGATACTGAAAAAAATGAGAGAGATAAAGAGGTGGTAGATGTAGGAGAGAAAGAGAGGAGAGATAATGGGAGGGAGGGTGAGAGATAGAGGGAGAAGGGGGGTAGAGAGAGAATGTGTGAGCATGAGAGGGGGGAAGAGAAAGAAAGAGAGGGGGGTTAGACAATGAGTGTTTGAGTGTGTGGGAGGGAGGGAGAGGGAGACAAAGAGAGTGGGTAGAGAGAGAGTGAGGGGAAGGTGGGGAGACATAGTGGGGAGGGGTTGATGTATGAGAGAGAGAGAAAAGAGATAGTGTGAGGGAGGGGGAGAGAGGGAATGGGGGAGGAAGGGGTGGAGAGAGAGTGAGAATGATTGTGAGAGGAAGGTGGAGATAGAGGGAAATGTTAGAAAAATAGGATCGTGGAGCAATAAAATAAAACAAATGTAGAAATAAAACACATAAGATACATAATAAAATATAGACACATATATATGTGGTTCACCCAGTGTGGGCTACGTCCACTAGAGAAATTTTCAGGTCCTTCCTTTTTATTATCTAGCAAATGAAGGGATACAACCTACAACACACCCATTGTAACATCCTCTTCTTTCTCTCATAGTATCCTCTCTCAGAATACAACATTCACAATGATACACAATCGCAATACAATTCCCTCATAAAAGAGGGTTTCCATCTAGGTAAGAAAACCTTAACATAACCTCTACCATCAGATTTGTGACCTTATAATGAATGGTTCATATTTACTATGAAATTACAATATAAATTTATAAGGAAATTTTTCCTTCAGGGAAATCTGTCCTCTGAACCCCCATCGGGGTTCCTCTTTCCCCTGGACCCCTCAGCCAGGGGGATCAACCCCCCGGACCCCGCAGAGGGGGGAATCCCCCCCTGCAACCACCCCCCCCGCATGGAGGGGTGTATAGTCTTCATGGGTTATAAACATGGCTAAAAACAAATACCTTTGAATCAAGAAGATAATCAGGCTCCACAACCAATAAGAAAGGGGGGTAGAGAGATATAAAGAGAGAAATGGGGGGAGAGTAGAGGAGAGAGAGGGAGTGGGATATAGTGAGAGTTAGAATAAAAATGAGATATATAAATCAGTGGTAGATGTAGGAGAGAAAGAGAGGAGATATAGTGGAGGAGAGGGGAATACATAGAGGGAGGAAGGGGGTATAGAGAGATTGTGTGAGTGTGAGAGGGGGGGAATAGAAAGAAA
>JZKD02S2346532.1:273842-288049 GCA_000966675.3 Picea glauca
GGGGGGATAGAGAGGGAGTGGGTGTAAGAGTCTGAGGAATTTCAAAGTAAGGTCTATCTCTAGGTTTTTCCATGCCTTGTGATGTCTAAATAATGCAATGTCTAGGTCTTACCATGCATCATGAGGGAGAGAGAGGGAGACAGATAGGGGGGATAGAGAGGGAGAGTGAGAGTGACATAAAGAGGGGGGGTAGATGTAGTAGAGGGAGGACAGAGATAGATAAAGAAAGAAATGATGTTTAGTAGAGCACATGCATCCCCAAAGCATGTGTGTGCTCCTAGAGCATGTGCATGCTTTTTTGAATTCAAATTTTTTGGGCATGATTGATAAGGTGTATGCTAACTTGGTTGGCTCGAATTTAGGTTCAAGATGACAAACCTAGTGATTTGGTCTGTTAGCACTCTATAATTCCGAAAGGTTTTCAGGGGTAGAAGAAATTTAACAGAGGTAACTTACCCAAGCACTTATAAAATGGGATCTAGCCCTACCAGTTTCAGAGACGGATCTCTCTATAAGATTTAGATATGTTTGGGTTTTAAGTGTTAGGCTAGTTAAATTGATAGAAATGTGTTGTTTTGTTTTATAAAGATGGCCGAAAAATTTCTTACACATCCATTGGGATATGGGGTCTATGTTAAGGATTGATATCAGAAAACAAATTTTGTTAGGTTTCTTCATAGGGAAAGATAATGCAAATGTTGGATATTTTAGAATTAAAGCGATGAAAGGCAGAAAAAGGTGAGATAGTCAATCACAATAAAGAAGCATTCAAGAATTTCTTTATTACAATATGTTGGCATGGGGAAGGCCCAAGGTTAATCTTTAACAATGCACCAACAAGCCCTAACTACTAGCCCTTATGGCAACACCTACGAAGCAGATGCGGTCTCACCCAAAGTAGCAATAGGGGATTGCAGGACACAAGTGTCTACAACTGGAGGAAATGTAAGTGGATCCGAAGAAACAACATACATAGATATAACTATTCTTACCAAGAATTAACCTACTTCGCACAGTTATATCTTAGATCTAACACAATAATTCATCAACAAGGTAACAGAGCAAAGAACACCACATCAATCACACAAAACAACAGGATATATATGGTTCACCCTCTCCCTAGGGATATGTCCACATAAATGTGTTTCTTGATATTATAGGAAAACATACAGTTCTATCTGCGCTCTTAGCTTGCATTTCTCTCTCTCTTATTCTCTCTCTTCCTCCCCTCCCTATGAACCCAGCTGTAGGGTTGATCTTCGCACCCAGATGAAGATCTTACAATACCAGAATCCTTTCACTCTCAACACTTCTCTCCCTCTCACAACAAAAGCCTCTTCGCAGTAATGCCAAACTCTCAATCAACTTAGCACCAATCCATCCCAGGTCCTCTAGACCTTTATTTATACATTACAATAACTCATCGACAACCTTAGGATAAAACCTAGGTGTCAAAACCCTAAATACCAAAACCCTAGGCATCTAAAACCCTAGGTCAACTTGACCTGCATTTTTTGGGCTTTGCCAGCCTATCTTTCCTACTTTCCCATGAGGTGCTCCAAAGCATACATTGAAGGATTTTTCCACTTGCTGAGTTATTCACGATCCATCTTCCTTTCAGGACCCGCTCTCCTCGATCTTCTCATCCAACAACTTGTTTTCCTATACTTCACTCCTTCTTTCTGCTTCTTTGACCACTTCGACCCGATCTCAGTCCATGCGTCTTCTGTGTAGTTCACACTTCGTATTTTCTCTTCCTTTTTATTTTCTTTGTTTCTTAATCCATAGATTTTGATGAGCATGCAATGTCACTTCACTAGCTTAGGTTCCCATCTGTTGTAGGATTAATGTAATCCTATTGTCTTGCTGTCAACTTATATATATTATCAAGTTCATAAGCATGGTCTTCTTCTCTAATGGGTTCCATATATCTGCGACCTTCATCAGGATCCAAAGGTGCAATGACCCTAAGGCCATCACCTTCAAATGTCATTCTTCTTTTCTTTAAATAAACCATAGTGGAATTATTGAAAGCCCAATCAATTCCCAACAACGCAAGATAAGGAAAACTATCATCAACTATCTCAATCACCTCTAAGTCTGCAAATGTTCTTACCCTATCGATGTCCACGGGGACATGCTCCAGCCTCCCAAAGGGGCTCACTACCTGTTGATTAGCCATTCTGAGTCTGATAGGGGAATAGATCAACTTAGGCTTTCCCAGCAATGCCTAGTTACGCTTCATCATAACATTGACTTCTAACCCTAAGTCGAGAACCACATAATCTATATCATACTCTCTAATTTGAGCATTTAGGTGTAGTTCCTTATTTGTTCATCTCTTTCTAGATACTTGGTGTACTGCTCTGCTCAAAAGGGGGTCTGTTCTTCCTATCTCATACTGTTTTATCAAGTTTTTAAGTTCTTGTACATATCTTTCATCCTTAATCAAATTGATGCAAGTACATAATAATTCCATGAGCTTTCTTACCTCGTTTCCTTCTCCCGACAAAGAAGAATGATCAAATGCAAGAGGAATTTCACATTCTCTTACTTCTGGTTGAGCCTTTGATGAAGAAGCCTGATCTCTTCCAAATTCTTTTCTCGCCTCCTCAAATGTTTTCTTTTATTTCCTTGCATCAAGCATTTGTGTTTTCTCTGCAACTTTTCTAACCCCAGATTCTTCTGTAGTATTTCCTGATGTCACTCTATATTCTCCTATAAAAGTGGCTCCTCTAGTGATTATAGTGACTTTGGGATCCTCTCCACAAGGTTCTACTAAGATTAGTTGTACTTTTTGTCTTCCCCCTCATCTTTCCTAAATCTTGGCTAAAAGCACAAGTCAATCTTCAATAACATGTTCAAATGCGTTACAGTAGCTGCAAGTGGTACAAGGGTTCTGACAGTCCCTTGCCAAGTGTCTTGGTTGTGCACATTTGTAACAAATGATCTGACCTTGACCTCAACCCATGCCTCCTGCCCATCCTCTTCCTCTGAATCCACCACGATGATTGAATTTTCCGCTTCCCAGGGAATTATACTACGGAGTAGTTCCTTCCTGTTGTACTTCACCTTGAATCTTATAGGTATCCCTTGACCTTTCATGAAATAGGTCGTAAGATCTATAGTCTTTCTCATCATGTCCCATAGATTTACAGAATGTGCAGTAAATATTGGCAGGTTTTTGGACATACTTTTGCATGTAGTAGCATTCACCAAGGCGATGTATATTTCTACATACTTTGCACCAAGGTAGAGTAATCTTATTCAAAGGGCTCAGATCTCCAGAGCCCAAGTACTCATGAAATAGGGGACAATGCTCCTTATCATGGCCTTATGATTTGCATCTAATACACCAGATATCTTCTCTTTTATCTTTTCCCTTGGATTTATTCATATCTTCTACCTAGAGAGACAAGATAGTTAACTGACTCAAGATTTGACTCATACTTGAGCTGGATTCTCCCATAGGGGATGATTTTAACTTCATGACGATCTCCAACAACTCAGCCTGCGAAGAAAATTTTTGCTGCATCGGAGGGACTCTGATGTGTGGTAGGAGGGAAGCAACGAACCATTCCTTGTTCTTCTCATCTGGGATATGGAAACTCAAATGACCTATCAGGGTCTTAAACCTCTGATCAAACTCCCAAATAGGTTCAACTACTTTCTTATTTATTTCTTTCAGTTTTGTAATGCATTGCGACTCCAACTTGGGTTTCTTGAATTCTGTGCTCAGCCCATTCTTGATCTCATTCAATGGTTTAGGCTATGCAACTCCATTAACAAACTTCATGTACCAACTCAGTGCACAGTCTCTTAAGGTAGTGCTGAACTGATCCCTCTTAACTACTTTTTCATTGACATTCTTAATACTCCATACTACTTCACATAAGAACCAATGCTGATCAAGATCTTTAGATCGATCTCCCCTAAATATAGGTAGCCTCATCTCATTTTCCATAGATATTCCTAGGTTTCCTGACTGAGTATGTGCTAAACTACCAGTAACAGTTCTCTGAGTGCTCTGGTGACTTTGGCTACTCTAGTTACTTAATGTTGCTAACACAACAGGAGGAGTAATAGTACTTACTTCAATAGTCTGCGCATTTCTTGAAGCTTCTGATTCTTCTTGGCGAGGTTCTGCAGTATTCCCTTCCTCTTCCCTAGTAGATTCTGAATGTTACTTGTTCAATAGCTCTTCTTCTTCTCCACTGTAGAACCCTTCATCTTGTAATAGCGGTTTGTGGCTCTATTCAAACAAGTTCACTAGAGGGACCTCTCGGAAGATACTTCCACTGCGCGTATGACCAACCTTTGTGTCGCTGTCACTGTTTGAATTCTTGAACATTAGATTTTCAAGCTGACCAACTATTGTATCCTCAAGATGTTCTTCTCATATAATAGCATCTTGATCTTCGACTTTAAGAAGTGTAAAAATTTTCCTCTTGGTCCCTTAAAGAAATATCTCTCTACTTGGCTATACGACTCAACCCTGTCAATGAAAAACTCAGTGATGTACTCTCCAATAGTACTATCAAACCAGTCATCTACTGCTCTTGACATGAAGTTATCAACCCTCTTGAAATTCTTGATCAGCGTCGATGTCCAAACCAGAGGTGGTATAGATCTGATCTCAAACTAGGTATCTTCTAATCTGGCTAACCACTCATACAACTCCGTATGAACTCCTCCAAATAAAATCTTGTGTATATCAGTGAAGATATACCTTCCCAACCAATCCTATGTACTAAGCTTAGGGCTCTTTTTCTGGGATTCTGTGAAGTCCTTTTCTTATTCTTCTATCCACTTCTGAATCTCTGTCTTCGATGTAAACCACCTTGACATTCCCTCAAGAAGATCCTGATCCTAGCAATGGAACCATTTGTTGGCACAGGGCAAACCCAGGGTTCAACTCTAACAATGCACCAACAAGCCCTAACTAGTGGCCCTTTTGGAAACACCTGTGAAGCAAATGCAGTCTCACCAGAAGTAGAAATAGGGGGTTGTAGGACATAGGTGTCTACAACCGGAGGAAATGTAAGTGGATCTGAAGAAAAAACATACACAGATCTAGCTATTCTTACCAATCATTAACCTACTTCACGCAGTTATATCTCAGATCTAACACAATAATGCATCAATAGGGTAACAGAGAAAAGAACACCACATCAATCACACAAAACAACAGGATATATGTGGTTCACCCTCTCCATAGGTCTACATCCACATAATTGTGTTTCTTGATATTATAGGAAAACATACAGTTCTATCTGTTCTCTTAGCTTGCAGATCTCTCTCTCTTATTCTCTCTCTTCCTCCTCTCCCTGTGCACCCAGCTACAGGGATGATCTTTGCACCCAACTAAAGATCTTACAATACCATAAGGCTTTCACACTCAACACTTCTCTCTCACTCACAACAACAACCTCTCAACAGTAATGAAAAAATCTCAATCAACTTAGCACCAACCCATCCTAGGTCCTCTAGACCTATATTTATACATTACAATAGCTCACCGACAACCTTAGGCTGAAACCTAGGTGTCAAAACCCTAAATATCAAAACCCTCGGAGTCTAAAAACCTAGGTCAACATGACCCACGTTTTCCTGGCTTCACCAGCCTGTCTTTCCTTGTTTCCCACGAGGTGCTCCAAAGAATCCATTAGAGGTTTTTTCCACTTGTTGATTTGTTCACGATCCATTTTCCTTGCATGACCTACTCTCCTTGATATTCTCATCCAATGGCTCATTTTCCTGTACTTCGCTCCTTCTTTTCTTCTTCTTTGGCCACTTCGACCTGATCTCAGTCCATGCATCTTTCGTACAGTTTTCACTTCGTCTTTTCTCTTCCTTTCACTTTTATTTATTTCTTAATCCATACCCAAGGGCCAAAACAATATTAGAAAAATAACCTTCAGATATTTAAAAGCCAGAAATAGAGTATTCGAGATAAATTTTGCACTTAAAATTCTTTTAAATGATCAGAGACAGAAAACATAATGATAACGAAGTAAGATAAACATTTAACAAAGAGAAGTAAACATCACCAACATCAACATGCAGGAATCCTATGAATCGTCCTTTTTATTACTGGTAGATATCTTCAAAAACATTACACATTACAACTTGCTTGGGCGTAAATATCTACACTTAATACTTCGAAGTTTGAAGTATTTATAGAAAAAATTCATTTGAACCTGTCATTAATGATCAAGATATGGTGGAGAAAAATATAACTAACTAGATTACATTTTACGAAAAAGTAGAAATACTGAATGATCCTCTTGAATCCTTGGTGCTAATTCTGAGAAAGGTGTTTGGTGATTCATATTTGACATGACTATGATTGTTCCATATGCTGACTCGAATGTACACCTCATCACCACTCGATCAGAGAAAACGGGTCATCCGATATCTTTTGAATAGGGATGGTAAATTTGAGTAAAATTCGGTATACTTCATCCATTTCTGTGTACTTCATGAAGGTGGGAATGGTGATGGAAATGTACTTGATCTCGTGTTGGATGCACAAGTCCAAATGTAGAGTCTCCAAGAATGCTTTGCCAGTAATTTTGCATTATATCCCTGCAAACTTAGAGCCATATTTTTCCACTGTGATGATCTTTTGTTTGTAGTCGGAGAGAGTAATCAACTTATCATTGATCACGAATAAACCTGGGAGCCCCTTCTTATGTTGTGAATCTATTTTTCTGAAAAACCTATGTACTCCAATGTCCATTGCTTGGGCTCTTTCCTCAAGTTGCAACATTAATCCTCTCTTGGTTAGAACTTTCTTGACCTCAAGGATAGTTTCTCTCCTATCCTCAATTTCCAAGGCCTCTAGCTCCTCTCTTGTTTTAGAATTCAAGAATATGATAATCTCATTTTCCTCTATAGGCCTTTCTCCCAATTCTCCTCTTATCTTATCAATGGCTTGTGTGCTTCTTTGCACCAATTCATGCTGCTCAAACATGATCTGTATGAGTGGCCAAATTTCTTTCATGGATTTGTAGATGTCCATCCAAATATTTTCCTTGGATTCTTACAGTGTCTTAGCAATGACTGTCTCCTTCTGCAGCTTCTGAAGTTTTTTCTTGAGCCTCTGAGACTCGTGCATCTCAGTGTTGTAACTTGACTAAAAAGTGGACTTCAGCTTTTGGAGGTTACTGATCTCATCCTGAAGTCTTTTCATTTACTGTCCTTGCAGAGACATGTCCTCCATGGACTTTGCCAACTTTTCTGATGCATCTGTGGTTTTTACAGAGGTTGCTTCTATACTTTCCACTGTGGTGGTTGTTGTTGTTGTACTGATACCTATGATGGGAACTGCATCCAGTGGAATAACTGTCATTAGCATACTCTTCTCATTTTCTTTGACTAGTTTCTCTAGCTCAACTTCCATCTCTTTGATCTGCGCATTCTGCTCCATGATTAATTTCAACAACTCCTCCTTATGGCCTTCAGTCTCATCCATTTCCTTCGCATGTGGCTCTTCTGTAGCAGGAATTTTCAGTTGATTCCTTAAGGATGCTATATCAACATTCTTCTTCTTGAGGAGTTCTTCTATTGCTTTGACATTGGATGGATCATATCCAATTTTGAGTACTGATTCCTCCAAAGATTTTATCTTGTTATCTTTTGCCAAAGAAGACACTTTCTCTAGCCTCAGCTGAGTCTGGACATTATTTAGGGAGACCTGTAACTTTGCACCAATCATGGAGGTATTAGCCAGGGTGGAGAAAATAATTTCTCCCATCTGTCTGTGCATATCCATTTGGTCAGCTGGATGCACCTCTTTGAAATCAAACTCAAAAGTTGACCTTTTATAATCAGAAATTGCTTTGGGTTGAGGCACGTGTGCCAACAATGATGCCATGTGCATCCTCCCATTCTCTATGTCAAATGCAGAGAGAAACTTATGTTGGGCTATAGATGTTTGTTTCCTGAATTGATCATAGGTATTATTAGTCAACATCTCATTTTTCTTCTTGATTAAGTTATACTTCTCAAAAAATATTGAGACCTGTAGACTACTGTGAAAATTTGGTTATCAATGTTGTATCTGTTGGCAAATATTGAACAAGTAGCGAATGCATGTTGATGGTGGTTGTCATTGATGGCAAGTTTGCAGACAACGAATGGTTGTTGTCATTGATGGGTTTGTATCAGACAGATTGCAACAAGAACCCCGAAATCATGATATGCGATTTAGCGATTTAATCGCAGCCGTTAAAGCAAGAATGAGATCTGGACCGTTGATTTTCTTCATCGGAGAATCGGGGATCGGGACTTTGAAATGTCCAATTCACTTGACAACGAAAACCCCGATTTCACGATATGCGATATCACGATTCAATTGCAGCCATTGAATCGAGAATGAGATCTGGACCGTTGATCATAGTCTGTATCAGAGTTTAACAGATCGCGAATTCAAAAGGCAAAGAACACAATGCAACGGGAATTCCGATTTCGCGATGAGTGAATTCCCGACTTAATATGAACTGTTGGATCTAGAAATAATCTGGATCGTTGATTTGGTTTCATTACGGAATGTCGGAGATCAGGTTTTGGTATTGACAAGAACTTTTAGCATTATAAATGTCGAAATCATGATGAGTAATAACCCGACCTAATCAGAACCGTCCATCTACAAGGACAAGTGGCAAATGATCAAGTGTCGTTGGCATATCGGGAGTCTTGAGACTAAGGGTGCGAGGCCTACTGAACCCTGAACTACAAGAAGAGACCACAGCCGTGGATCTCAGATAGGACACGTGTCAAGGATCCAAGAGGAGTCGGCGTGGGAGGACAGGTGGCATCTCACATCGGATATCGAGATATCGGACATCCCGAGAGCAAGGAGTTTGTGCATCTCGAACTCACGAACCCCGTAGCCCCGACGGGATAAGGTTGTGGTCACGGGAGTTGGTCATATGAGCGGGAGCTGAGCCGGGAGGGCCAGCATGTGAAGGGACACATCGGGGATCGGAGGATCGAGAATCCCGTAGGCATGTGCATGATGACATTGAAAACGCCGAAACCCCGATGAGAGGTTTGACCGAGGTCATGTGTTGAGAGTCATATGGGCCAAGGCCTATAGTCAGCAGGGCTAGCATGTGGAAAGGGGCGCATCAGTAATCAGGGATTGGAGAGGTGAGAAACTCTCGACATCAGGAAGTGCGAAACCCCGAACCCCGATAAAGAGTCAGGGATAACCACAGTTAGGTGCAGAGACCGTGACAAGGTGAGTGAAAGGACATGTGGATCAGGCATTTGCAGAGGGATTCCATTGGAGGAATCTAAAGAGCCACTTCGGCTCAGCATAATAAGGAATGCCGAAACCCAATTTAAAAGACAAGAATAATGAAGATTATCCAACGGTGTGGATAAGGTTTGAATGTGATCGGAGGGTTACTGTTCTTCCACACACATTTAACTCTTTTAGTTACAAATACATTAGTAAAAAGAACTCATGGTTGTAAATTAGTGGTCGATCAGTTGGCGTTTGGGTTGGCTGGACAGTTGTTGTCATTTTACCCAAGGAGTTGGGAAGTTGAAACGTTGTGCTCGTGTATATAAATGAAGATGAAACAGACTGTGTCAAGGTTGTTGTTCTGGTAAGGAAAGGAGTGAAACAGTAAGGAAGAATACAGAAGAGGATGCGTGGTAGGAAACGAACAAAATGTGCAGAGTGAAATGGAACGCAGAGCAGAATAGGAGAGCAAGAAAAAACACAGAGAAGAATAGCAGAATAGATCAGACTTACAGAATAGAGAAAGGAAGGTAAGAATTGATTTATCTGGGAAATTGTCTGTGTATTCATTATTTTAATATTCTAGGGAGGTAGGAGCTGCTCGGGAGGACTTTTGTCCTCAGAGGTTCAAGTGGGAGCTTGAACATAGGAAGTTGTTTCTTCCATCTGGTTGCATCCAAAGAAACAAGGGTGGCAGGGTGGTGCTAGGGAGAACAAGTGTTCTCTATTATATAGGTTGGAGCCTGTGTAACTAGAAGTTGGTGCTTCCATCCAGTTGGTGCTGGAACATTTAGGAAGTTGGTGCTTCCATCCAGTTGGTGCTGGAATATTCAGGGAGTTGGTGCTTCNAAATGTACTTGATCTCGTGTTGGATGCACAAGTCCAAATGTAGAGTCTCCAAGAATGCTTTGCCAGTAATTTTGCATTATATCCCTGCAAACTTAGAGCCATATTTTTCCACTGTGATGATCTTTTGTTTGTAGTCGGAGAGAGTAATCAACTTATCATTGATCACGAATAAACCTGGGAGCCCCTTCTTATGTTGTGAATCTATTTTTCTGAAAAACCTATGTACTCCAATGTCCATTGCTTGGGCTCTTTCCTCAAGTTGCAACATTAATCCTCTCTTGGTTAGAACTTTCTTGACCTCAAGGATAGTTTCTCTCCTATCCTCAATTTCCAAGGCCTCTAGCTCCTCTCTTGTTTTAGAATTCAAGAATATGATAATCTCATTTTCCTCTATAGGCCTTTCTCCCAATTCTCCTCTTATCTTATCAATGGCTTGTGTGCTTCTTTGCACCAATTCATGCTGCTCAAACATGATCTGTATGAGTGGCCAAATTTCTTTCATGGATTTGTAGATGTCCATCCAAATATTTTCCTTGGATTCTTACAGTGTCTTAGCAATGACTGTCTCCTTCTGCAGCTTCTGAAGTTTTTTCTTGAGCCTCTGAGACTCGTGCATCTCAGTGTTGTAACTTGACTAAAAAGTGGACTTCAGCTTTTGGAGGTTACTGATCTCATCCTGAAGTCTTTTCATTTACTGTCCTTGCAGAGACATGTCCTCCATGGACTTTGCCAACTTTTCTGATGCATCTGTGGTTTTTACAGAGGTTGCTTCTATACTTTCCACTGTGGTGGTTGTTGTTGTTGTACTGATACCTATGATGGGAACTGCATCCAGTGGAATAACTGTCATTAGCATACTCTTCTCATTTTCTTTGACTAGTTTCTCTAGCTCAACTTCCATCTCTTTGATCTGCGCATTCTGCTCCATGATTAATTTCAACAACTCCTCCTTATGGCCTTCAGTCTCATCCATTTCCTTCGCATGTGGCTCTTCTGTAGCAGGAATTTTCAGTTGATTCCTTAAGGATGCTATATCAACATTCTTCTTCTTGAGGAGTTCTTCTATTGCTTTGACATTGGATGGATCATATCCAATTTTGAGTACTGATTCCTCCAAAGATTTTATCTTGTTATCTTTTGCCAAAGAAGACACTTTCTCTAGCCTCAGCTGAGTCTGGACATTATTTAGGGAGACCTGTAACTTTGCACCAATCATGGAGGTATTAGCCAGGGTGGAGAAAATAATTTCTCCCATCTGTCTGTGCATATCCATTTGGTCAGCTGGATGCACCTCTTTGAAATCAAACTCAAAATTTGACCTTTTATAATCAGAAATTGCTTTGGGTTGAGGCACGTGTGCCAACAATGATGCCATGTGCATCCTCCCATTCTCTATGTCAAATGCAGAGAGAAACTTATGTTGCGCTATAGATGTTTGTTTCCTGAATTTATCATAGGTACTATTAGTCAACATCTCATTTTTCTTCTTGATTAAGTTATACTTCTCAAAAAATATTGAGACCTGCAGACTACTGTGAAAATTTGGTTATCAATGTTGTATCTGTTGGCAAATATTGAACAAGTAGCGAATGCATGTTGATGGTGGTTGTCATTGATGGAAAGTTTGCAGACAACGAATGGTTGTTGTCATTAATGGGTTTGTATCAGACAAATTGCAACAAGAACCCCGAAATCATGATATGCGATTTAGCGATTTAATCGCAGCCGTTAAAGCAAGAATGAGATCTGGACCATTGATTTTCTTCATCGGAGAATCGGGGATCGGGACTTTGAAATGTCCAATTCACTTAACAATGAAAACCCCGATTTCACGATATGCGATATCACGATTCAATTGCAGCCATTGAATCGAGAATGAGATCTGGACCGTTGATCATAGTCTGTATCGGAGTTTAACAGATCGCGAATTCAAAAGGCAAAGAACACAATGCAACGAGAATTCCAATTTCGCGATGAGTGAATTCCCGACTTAATATGAACCGTTGGATCTAGAAATAATCTGTATCGTTGATTTGGTTTCATTACGGAATGTCGGAGATCGGGTTTTGGTATTGACAAGAACTTTTAGCATTATAAATGTCGAAATCACGATGAGTAATAACCCGACCTAATCAGAACCGTCCATCTACAAGGACATGTGGCAAATGATCAAGTGTCGTTGGCATATCGGGAGTCTTGAGACTAAGGGTGCGAGGCCTGCTGAACCCTGAACTACAAGAAGAGACCACAGCCGTGGATCTCATATAGGACACGTGTCAAGGATCCAAGAGGAGTCGGCGTGGGAGGACAGGTGGCATCTCACATCGGATATCGAGATATCGGACATCCCGGGAGCAAGGAGTTTGTGCATCTCGAACTCGCGAACCCCGTAGCCCCGATGGGATAAGGTTGTGGTCACGGGAGTTGGTCATATGAGCGGGACCTGAGCCGGGAGGGCCAGCATGTGAAGGGACACATCGGGGATCGAAGGATCGGGAATCCCGTAGGCATGTGCATGATGACATTGAAAACGCCGAAACCCCGATGAGAGGTTTGACCGAGGTCATGTGTTGAGATTCATATGGGCCAAGGCCTATAGTCAGTAGGGCTAGCATGTGGAAAGGGGCGCATCGGTAATCAGGGATTGGAGAGGTGAGAAACTCTCGACATCAGGAAGTGAGAAACCCCGAACCCCGATAGAGAGTCAGGGATAACCACAGTTAGGTGCAGAGACCGTGACAAGGTGAGTGAAAGGACATGTGGATCGAGCATTTGCAGAGGGATTCCATTGGAGGAATCTAAAGAGCCACTTCGGCTCAACATAATAAGGAATGTCGAAACCCAATTTAAAAGACAAGAATAATGAAGATTATCCAACGGTGCGGATAAGGTTTGAATGTGATCGGAGGGTTACTGTTCTTCCACACACATTTAACTCTTTTAGTTACAAATCCATTAGTAAAAAGAACTCATGGTTGTAAATTAGTGGTCGATCAGTTGGCGTTTGGGTTGGCTGGACAGTTGTCGTCATTTTACCCAAGGAGTTGGGAAGTTGAAACGTTGTGCTCGTGTGTATAAATGAAGACGAAACAGACTGTGTCAAGGTTGTTGTTCTGGTAAGGAAAGGAGTGAAACAGTAAGGAAGAATACATAAGAGGATGTGTGGTAGGAAAGGAAGCAGATGTGCAGAGTGAAATGGAACGCAGAGCAGAATAGCAGAGCAAGAAAAAACACAGAGCAGAATAGCAGAATAGATCAGACTTACAGAACAGAGAAAGGAAGGTAAGAATTGATTTATCTGGGAAATTGTCTGTGTATTCATTATTTTAATACTCTAGGGAGGTAGGAGCTTCTCGGGAGGACTGTTGTCCTCAGAGGTTCAAGTGGGAGCTTGAACATAGGAAGTTGTTGCTTCCATCTGGTTGCATCCAAAGAAACAAGGGTGGCAGGGTGGTGCTAGGGAGAACAAGTGTTCTCTATTATATAGGTTGGAGCCTGTGTAACTAGAAGTTGATGCTTCCATCCAGTTGGTGCTGGAACATTCAGGAAGTTGGTGCTTCCATTCAGTTGGTGCTGGAATATTCAAGGAGTTGGTGCTTCCTTCTAGTGGGTGCTAGATAAACCAGAGAGTTGGTGCTCTCAAACAAGTTGCAGCTTGTAAAACAGAGGTAGAAGCCTCACATTGAGTTGGTGCTCAATTGTAAATGATGTACAAAACTGAAAAAGACTACCTATCATTTCGAAGAAGAAGAGGTTTTCTCCCTTTATGGGTTTCCTCGTGAAAATATGTCTCTGTGTGTACTTTATGTGTGACTGATGGTCTTTACTTTTACTGTACATATGTTGTATGTTGTTGATGATCACTTGAAGGAAGATTAATAATATTTAAAAGGTATAAAATTGTTTAATCTCATAAACAACTGATTCACCCCCCACCCCTCTCAGTTGTTTTAGTATTTCCAACAATTGGTATCAGAGCGGGTTCCGTTTATTTAAAGGTAGATCTGTAAGCTTAAACATGACAAGTCATGAAGGGACTTCAGCCTCTAAGCCCCCTCTGTTTGATGGAACAAATTTTGCCTTCTGGAAGATTAGAATGAGA
>JZKD02S2346532.1:321561-340114 GCA_000966675.3 Picea glauca
CTTAAAGGTAGAAAGGCGGGGGGGTCCAGAATCGCACCTGCGTCGTTGATCCGGGCGCCGCGATCCTAGCCATCCAGACTTGTTTTTCGATTAATCATGGGTGCATTAGCACCCGAACTTAGGACAAGTGGGTTTTTGACCCGTTCCTTTGCATTCTAACCCCCTTACAAGAAATATCTCTAACATATGGCTCCATGGGGAATAGAGTCATCCCTGTGATGCTCTAAGAAATCTTTTGCAGATTCAGTGCCTTTGTTGTTGGGCTATGGAGTCATTTATTAGTCCGAAAAAAAAAACCAGAAACAATATGTACAAAATGAAACAAAAAGAGCCAACTGTGGCTCACAATAAACACTTTTTCAGGAAATGCCTATTCACTGGGCCATTAAAAACTTCTTCGCCTTCCAGATCCTGCAACCTGTAAGTGTTGTTTGAACATGCTTCAAGGATCTTGAAAGGCCCCAGCCAGAGGGCATCAAATTTACTGTGTTTGCCATTGTCTTGTCTGGGCACGTCCCACTTGAGTACCAGGTCACCCTGCTTGAATTCCTTCTTTTTGTTCTTCCTGTCAAAAGCCTGCTTGATCTTCTGTTGATGATTATAGGCTCTGCCCATGACCTGTTCTCTGATCTGTTGCACCTCCACCATCTGATGAATCCTTCTGAGTACATGATTAGGTCCTCCTTCAAGGACCTGAAGGAAATTTGCCACAGGTAAGGCAAGCTGAGTGGGAAAAACGACCTCTATTACGTAAACTAGTTGGAAAGGTGAGAGACCCAGGGACTTCTTGGTTGTCACTCGATCGGCCCAGAGAGCAAATTTGAGCTTTGAGTCCCAGGCCTTCTGATTGTCCTCCAGTAGCTTTTTGATAANATCCTAGCCATCCAGACTTGTTTTTCGATTAATCATGGGTGCATTAGCACCCGAACTTAGGACAAGTGGGTTTTTGACCCGTTCCTTTGCATTCTAACCCCCTTACAAGAAATATATCTAACATATGGCTCCATGGGGGATAGAGTCATCCCTGTGATGCTCTAAGAAATCTTTTGCAGATTCAGTGCCTTTGCTGTTGGGCTATGGAGTCATTTATTAGTCCAAAAAACAAAAACAGAAACAATATGTACAAAACGAAACAAAAAGATCCAACTGTGGCTCACAATAAACACTTTTTCAGGAAATGCCTATTCATTGGGCCATTAAAAACTTCTTCGCCTTCCAGATCCTGCAACCTGTAAGTGTTGTTTGAACATGCTTCAAGGATCTTGAAAGGCCCCAGCCAGAGGGCATCAAATTTACTCTGTTTTCTCTTGTCTTGTCTGGGCGCGTCCCACTTGAGTACCAGGTCACCCTGCTTGAATTCCTTCTTTTTGTTCTTCCTGTCAAAAGCCTGCTTGATCTTCTGTTGATGATTATAGGCTCTTCCCATGACCTGTTCTCTGATCTGTTGCACCTCCACCATCTGATGAATCCTTCTGAGTACATGATTAGGTCCTCCTTCAAGGACCCGAAGGAAATTTGCCACAGGTAAGGCAAGCTGAGTGGGAAAAACGACCTCTATTACGTAAACCAGTTGGAAAGGTGAGAGACCCAGGGACTTCTTGGTTGTCACTCGATCGGCCCATAGAGAAAATTTGAGCTTTGAGTCCCAGGCCTTCTGATTGTCCTCCAGTAGCTTTTTGATAAGCTTGATCAGGCTTTTATTGGAGGACTCTGCCAGTCCATTTCCTTGAGGATAGTATGGAGTATAGTGAACCAATGAAATCCCAAATTGTTCACAAAACTTGATCAGAGGCTCGGACCTGAAGGGGGAGGCATTGTCAGTGACAATTCTGCTTGGACAACCAAATCTGGCTATGATGTCTTCCAAGAAGTTGATGATTACTTTGTGAGAAGTGCTCCTGGTGGGGACAACCTCTATCCACTTGGTGAAATAATCAGTTGTAGTGAGGATCCATCTGTGCTGGCCACTTGAGGGAGGATGAATCTCTCCGATGAAATCCAATCCCCACTGCTGAAAGGGTGTTGAAACTACTACAGGTTTTAATGGGAGGGATTTGAGTTGTTGTTTACCTGAGAATTTCTGGTATTTAATGCAAGCCCTGACTTCTCTGCAGACATCAGTAAACAAAGTAGGCCAGTAATACCTAGCCCGGAGGATTTTGTGGGCTATGGTATTCCCAAAATGATGACCTTCATAGAGACTGCTATGAAAATCAAGCATCACCTTCTGAGCTTGCAGTGGGTCCAGACATCTTAGTAGTATTCCTAGAGGGTCTCTCCAATACAAGGCTCGGTCAATAAGGTAGTATTTGACCACTTTGAGCTTTAAAGCCCTGGCCCTGCTCTTTCCCAGTCCATCAGGGGACTTTAATTCCTGCAGAAAGTACAAGATGTCCCTGTACCAGGGACATGCTACTAGTGGTATGGTGACTTGGGAATTACTGCTAGATGACTCAGCTTGTGCATTGATGCAATTAATCTCTAGAGTTTTGTAATTGGATTCAACCAACAACTTGGCCAAACCTTGCCCCTTTATCAGCTTGGTGGGATTAATTTCCAGGTCAAATTCCAGGATCTTGGCGATCCATTTTCCCCTTCTCCCATCTATGTCAGGTTGTATAAGGATGTCCTTCACATAAGTTGAGGGGACATACGCAGTGATTTTTGAGTGCAAAACATAGGCTCTGAAAGCTTTGAGGGATTTCACCAATGCGTAGGCCTACTTTTCCATGATCTCATATCTGAGTTCAACATCTCTCAACGCCTTGCTGAAGAAGGCAATGGGTTGCTCTCACCCTTGATCATTTCTCTGCAATAGGACTGCTTCTATTGAGTCAACAAAAGCAAATGAGAAAATCAGGAAATCTTTAGAATAATCGGGACTGATTAGCACAGGTGCCTCAGTCAATTATTTCTTTATCTGGGCAAAATATCCCCTGGATTCAGCAGTCCACTTTATTTCATGGCCCTTCCTGAGCATGGCTGTAATGTGTTTCATCAGCTCGGCGAAGTTCGAGATGAACCTCCTCAGAAAGTTGACCTTCCCCAAAAAAGCCTGAACTTCTTTTTTGGACCGGGGAAGTGACAGGGCCTGAATCGCTTCCACCCTACCTGGGTCAATCCTTAATCCTTCTGATGACACTAAGTGACCTAACAGCTTCCCCTCTTTCATAGCAAACAATGATTTCTTGGGGTTTAAAGATAGGCCATACCTCCGACACTTCAGGAAAACTCTCTTTAAGTGGCAGCAGTGCTCTTTATCAGTCTTAGAGAAGACTGTGATGTCGTCCAGATATATCACCACGAACTGGTCCTTCTCCTCGATGAAGGCTATGTCCATGGCTCGCTGAAATGTTGCCCCTGCATTCATCAGTCTGAAAGGCATATTGGCGTACATGAATGNTGATCAGAGGCTCAGACCTGAAGGGGGAGGCATTGTCAGTGACAATTCTGCTTGGACAACCAAATCTGGCTATGATGTCTTCCAAGAAGTTGATGATTACTTTGTGAGAAGTGCTCCTGGTGGGGACAGCCTCTATCCACTTGGTGAAATAATCAGTTGTAGTGAGGATCCATCTGTGCTGGCCACTTGAGGGAGGATGAATCTCTCCGATGAAATCCAATCCCCACTACTGAAAGGGTGTTGAAACTACTACAGGTTTTAATGGGAGGGATTTGAGTTGTTGTTTACCTGAGAATTTCTGGCATTTAATGCAAGCCCTGACTTCTCTGCAGACATCAGTAAACAAAGTAGGCCAGTAATACCTAGCCCGGAGGATTTTGTGGGCTATGGTATTCCCAAAATGATGACCTTCGCAGAGACTGCTATGAAAATCAAGCATCACCTTCTGAGCTTGCAGTGGGTCCAGACATCTTAGTAGTATTCCTAGAGGGTCTCTCCAATACAAGGCTCGATCAATAAGGTATTATTTGACCGCTTTGAGCTTTAAAGCCCTGGCCCTTCTCTTTCCCAGTCCGTCAGGGGACTTTAATTCCTGCAGAAAGTACAAGATGTCCCTGTACCAGGGACATGCTGCTAGTGGTATGGTGACTTGGGAATTACTGCTAGATGACTCAGCTTGTGCATTGATGCAATTAATCTCCAGAGTTTTGTAATTGGATTCAGCCAACAACTTGGCCAAACCTTGCCCCTTTATCAGCTTGGTGGGATTAATTTCCAGGTCAAATTCCAGGATCTTGGCGATCCATTTTCCCCTTCTCCCATCTATGTCAGGCTGTATAAGGATGTCCTTCACATAAGTTGAGGGGACATACGCAGTGATTTTTGAGTGAAAAACATAGGCTCTGAAATCTTTGAGGGCTTTCACCAATGCGTAGGCCTACTTTTCCATGATCTCATATCTGAGTTCAGCATCTCTCAACGCCTTGCTGAAGAAGGCAATGGGCTGCTCTCGCCCTTGATCGTTTCTCTGCAATAGGACTGTTGCTATTGAGTCAACAAAATCAAATGAGAAAATCAGGAAATCTTTAGAATAATCGGGACTGATTAGCACAGGTGCCTCAGTCAATTCTTTCTTTATCTGGGAAAAATATCCCCTGGATTCAGCAGTCCACTTTATTTCATGGCCCTTCCTGAGCATGGCTGTAATGTGTTTCATCATCTCGGCGAAGTTCGATATGAACCTCCTCAGAAAGTTGACCTTCCCCAAAAAAGCCTGAACTTATTTTTTGGACCGGGGAAGTGACAGGGCCTAAATCGCTTCCACCCTACCTGGGTCAATCCTTACTCCTTCTGCTGACACTAAGTGACCTAACAGCTTCCCCTCTTTCATAGAAAACAATGATTTCTTGGGGTTTAAAGATAGGCCATACCTCCGACACTTCAGGAAAACTCTCTTTAAGTGGCAGCAGTGCTCTTTATCAGTCTTAGAGAAGACTGTGATGTCATCCAGATATATCACCACGAACTGGTCCTTCTCCTCGATGAAGGCTATGTCCATGGCTCGCTGAAATGTTGCCCCTGCATTCATCAGTCTGAAAGGCATATTGGCGTACATGAATGTGCCCCAAGGAGTGATGAAGGTTGTTTTTTCTCTGTCCTCAGGCATGACTGATATCTGATTATATCCAGAGAAACCATCAATCATGGACATCTTGGATGCGCCAGTGACCCTCTGTAATATGTGTTCCATGTTGGGAAAGGGGTAATTGTCCTTCCTCGAACTTCTGTTCAGGTTCCTGAAATCGACACAGAGTCTGATTTCTCCACTTTTCTTTCTCACCGGGACCAAATTGGCTACCCATTCAGAATATCTCAAGGGGACAGTGATCTGGGCCTCTAGCAGCTTCTTCACTTCCTTCTCCATGACAGGTAGCAACATGGGATTTATCTATCTCAGCTTCTGTTTGAACGGCTTAGCCTCCTCTTTTAGTGGGATCTTGTGCTCGATGACTGATGTGTCATACGTTTTGAGGTATTTGTAGGTCCATGCAAACACATCAACAAACTCCTTCAGCAACTTGATATATTCGATCCTTTTCCCCTCGATCAAACTTCGTGATAGCTTGACAAACTTTGGCTCCTCAGGTGTGCCTATGTTGCATTCGTCTGTGTCATCATCATCACCTGAAACCTTACCCTTTACTTCCACATCATTCCCGTCGAACAATCTCTCTAACGGGATCAGTCCTCCCGGAATGTGATTGCTCGGTAGCTGAATGATCCGGTGATCAGCAATTCTATTCACGAATTCCCCAGGGTGATGGTCCTCTTCCTCTTCAAGGTTCTCATCTATGTGCATTGTGGAAAAGCCATCAATGGACTAGAGAAATTTCTCAATTTCTTGATCATCTTCAAACACCTTCCAGTGTTTGACATTGTCTAGTATAGAAGGTCTGTATTTTATTTCAACGTCAGACCCAGCAATGGGCGATGTGGGAACTTCGAGCACGCTAGCTGTGAAAGATAAATAGTCAGCCAAGGCATTTTCCTCCCTTGGAATGTAAGAAATGTTAAAAGCCATGAATAAATTATCAACCAGGTCCCATACCTCGTTCCTATAATTTCTGAGCCGAGGATGCTTAGTCTGATAAACATTTTTGACCTGCTGGACAATCAGTTCTGCATCCCCAAACACAACCATCTCCTTGATTCCCATTTCCTTTGCAGCTCTTAATCCCAGAACTAGAGCTTCATACTCTGCCACATTATTGGTGACCTCGAATTCCATCTTGTATGACAAAGAGATGGTCTCATGACAAGGTGATATAAATATCACCCCGGCACCCGCACCCATATTGGAGGAAGCTCCATCAAAGAACATCTTCCAAACAGAGGTGATTGGAGGGGAGGTCTCCTGATTAAGGATGGGCTATTTCCTTATCTACAAAGAAGATTCAGGGGTGTGGGTGAGCTGTAGTAAACTAGAGCCTAAATCAGTGTCCAAGGCATAGATAGGATGATTGGTAGGGTTGGCCTCGTCACTAACAATGTAGGCTAGCTGGGCTTCTCTATACAATCTCCTATGTTCCCCTCCAAAGACTGGAATGGTGGCATATGTGAGGTCCATCTGCAAGGTTCCCCCCAGTCTCTTTATCCAGGATCTTGACAACAAGATGCCAAACTTAGGGGGGACATCGGCTACCACAATGTCCATGACCATACTCTTCATGGGCAGCTGAAACAAAGAGACTACTAGGTCCTTAATCACTCCCAAACACTGGACCCTCCTGGAATCNTCCAGATATATCACCACGAACTGGTCCTTCTCCTCGATGAAGGCTATGTCCATGGCTCGCTGAAATGTTGCCCCTGCATTCATCAGTCTGAAAGGCATATTGGCGTACATGAATGTGCCCCAAGGAGTGATGAAGGTTGTTTTTTCTCTGTCCTCAGGCATGACTGATATCTGATTATATCCAGAGAAACCATCAATCATGGACATCTTGGATGCGCCAGTGACCCTCTGTAATATGTGTTCCATGTTGGGAAAGGGGTAATTGTCCTTCCTCGAACTTCTGTTCAGGTTCCTGAAATCGACACAGAGTCTGATTTCTCCACTTTTCTTTCTCACCGGGACCAAATTGGCTACCCATTCAGAATATCTCAAGGGGACAATGATCTGGGCCTCCAGCAGCTTCTTCACTTCCTTCTCCATGACAGGTAGCAACATGGGATTTATCTATCTCAGCTTCTGTTTGAACGGCTTAGCCTCCTCTTTTAGTGGGATCTTGTGCTCGATGAATGATGTGTCATACGTTTTGAGGTATTTGTAGGTCCATGCAAACACATCAACAAACTCCTTCAGCAACTTGATATATTCGATCCTTTGCCCCTCGATCAAACTTCGTGATAGCTTGAAAAAATTTGGCTCCTCAGGTGTGCCTATGTTGCATTCGTCTGTGTCATCATCATCACCTGAAACCTTACCCTTTACTTCCACATCATTCCCGTCGAACAATATCTCTAACGGGATCAGTCCTCCCGGAATGTGATTGCTCGGTAGCTGAATGATCCGGTGATCAACAATTCTATTCACAAATTCCCCAGGGTGATGGTCCTCTTCCTCTTCAGGGTTCTCATCTATGTGCATTGTGGAAAATTCATCAATGGACTGGAGAAATTTCTCAATTTCTTGATCATCTTCAAACACCTTCCAGTGTTTGACATTGTCTGGTATAGAAGGTCTGTATTTTATTTCAACGTCAGACCCAGCAGTGGGCGATGTGGGAACTTCGAGCACGCTAGCTGTGAAAGATAAATAGTCAGCCAAGGAATTTTCCTCCCTTGGAATGTAAGAAATGTTAAAAGCCATGAATAAATTATCAACCAGGTCCCATACCTCGTTCCTGTAATTTCTGAGCCGAGGATGCTTAGTCTGATAAACATTTTTGACCTGCTGGACAATCAGTTCTGCATCCCCAAACACAACCATCTCCTTGATTCCCATTTCCTTTGCAGCTCTTAATCCCAGAACTAGAGCTTCATACTCTGCCACATTATTGGTGACCTCGAATTCCATCTTGTATGACAAAGAGATGGTCTCATGACAAGGTGATATAAATATCACCCCGGCACCCGCACCCATATTGGAGGAAGCTCCATCAAAGAACATCTTCCAAACAGAGGTGATTGGAGGGGAGGTCTCCTGATTAAGGATGGGCTATTTCCTTATCTACAAAGAAGATTCAGGGGTGTGGGTGAGCTGTAGTAAACTAGAGCCTAAATCAGTGTCCAAGGCATAGATAGGATGATTGGTAGGGTTGGCCTCGTCACTAACAATGTAGGCTAGCTGGGCTTCTCTATACAATCTCCTATGTTCCCCTCCAAAGACTGGAATGGTGGCATATGTGAGGTCCATCTGCAAGGTTCCCCCCAGTCTCTTTATCCAGGATCTTGACAACAAGATGCCAAACTTAGGGGGGACATCGGCTACCACAATGTCCATGACCATACTCTTCATGGGCAGCTGAAACAAAGAGACTACTAGGTCCTTAATCACTCCCAAACACTGGACCCTCCTGGAATCNATATTCTTGAAGGAGACAATGGAGAAAACAGAGAAAAAGCCAAGGGACCTGAGTGTGCAGACGCTTCTCTCTGCGCAGCAGTAATAACAAAAGGAGGGGTGGTGAAACCTTCAGACGTTAGAGGTCTGTGATGAGGAAAGACCTCCGGGGAGGAAGGAGTGACAAGGATTTCTCTTTCTGATACCAGACCAGGAGGGGAAAACTCAGCAGGAACACTCCCAAAATTTAGAGAACGAGGGACTTCGGAAAAAGGACGACTAGGAAGCTGCGAATAAGAAAATGGAGTTCTCACAGAAGGGGAGGGTGTATTACCTATTTCATCGACGGAAACTTCTTTTGCAGATCTCTTTCCCTTTCTGCGCACTGCTTCCACGTCATCTTCTGGTGTAGCTAAAGGCAAGTGTGGGTTAGACCTCATATGTCTGCCTCTTGAAGCCACAGTTGATAGTGCAGGTTCTCCTCAGTGGAGTCATCACAATGGAGTCTCCAGGTGCACAGTAGCAATCTTCAAGTTCTGATATCTGATGCACCTTCAGAATCAGTTGATCTTTGTCGTTCAATCCCAGGGAAAATATTCAACTTCATCCCCGGCAACGGCGCTAGAAATGTTAGCGTCAGAAGTCACTCCTGGATTGCTTGTAGGAGCAGAGCCCAACACCCATCAGTTTTATGTCACGATTTGTTTATGACGGATGATCAAATGGAGATAATGGCTCTAGGAAATATCACTCTAACTCAGGGACTGAGTCTGGTACGTAAAGAACAGAGGAGGTCTGGAATCCTAACTTCAGCCAGTGGGTTGATTTAAAGATGAACAGGTGGAAGACTTAGGATAAAGTGAACAAATAGCTCTGGGCATCAAGCTTGTAGCGGTTTGTAGGGGAAAAACTCTGAAAGCAGGATCCTCCTGGTTCAGGGCTTCAAGAGACTGAAAGAGGACTTGACTGGATCCTCCAATTCCAAGTCATTCAGCATTAAGGAATTCACAAAAACTGATCAGAGGCTCTGTAACTATTACAATGATCCATTACAACATCATCCTATAATAGCTACAGCTCGACTGGATCCTCCAATTCCGAGATGCTCTAACACAGTGTAAACAAAGACATGAAAGAAACTGGCATTCATAAGGCAAGAAGTTTCCAAAGTTCATATATATCCAGAGCAACAATGCTTCATTAAAACTTTACAACCAGGGAGCTCAGCTCAACCATCGATAGCTACAAAAATGGCGAAAACGCCTTCATATACTCAAAACAACAACAACAGCGAAATCAAGACACTGCATTGAAAGCTTTGCATCTGCATGGCTTCTGACAGTCAACATCTGAAAGATCGTGCAACTTATGTCAGACGCAATCTTAATTCTTTGACAATTCCAACGGCGAATTGACGTGCCTTAAATTCATGGCCGTGCTTTCCCATTAAGGCGGAGGTGATGTCTAACCACCACNATATTCTTGAAGGAGACAATGGAGAAAACAGAGAAAAAGCCAAGGGACCTGAGTGTGCAGACGCTTCTCTCTGCGCAGCAGTAATAACAAAAGGAGGGGTGGTGAAACCTTCAGACGTTAGAGGTCTGTGATGAGGAAAGACCTCCGGGGAGGAAGGAGTGACAAGGATTTCTCTTTCTGATACCAGACCAGGAGGGGAAAACTCAGCAGGAACACTCCCAAAATTTAGAGAACGAGGGACTTCGGAAAAAGGACGACTAGGAAGCTGCGAATAAGAAAATGGAGTTCTCACAGAAGGGGAGGGTGTATTACCTATTTCATCGACGGAAACTTCTTTTGCAGATCTCTTTCCCTTTCTGCGCACTGCTTCCACGTCATCTTCTGGTGTAGCTAAAGGCAAGTGTGGGTTAGACCTCATATGTCTGCCTCTTGAAGCCACAGTTGATAGTGCAGGTTCTCCTCAGTGGAGTCATCACAATGGAGTCTCCAGGTGCACAGTAGCAATCTTCAAGTTCTGATATCTGATGCACCTTCAGAATCAGTTGATCTTTGTCGTTCAATCCCAGGGAAAATATTCAACTTCGTCCCCGGCAACGACGCTAGAAATGTTAGCGTCAGAAGTCACTCCTGGATTGCTTGTAGGAGCAGAGCCCAACGCCCATCAGTTTTATGTCACGATTTGTTTATGACGGATGATCAAATGGAGATAATGGCTCTAGGAAATATCACTCTAACTCAGGGACTGAGTCTGGTACGTAAAGAATAGAGGAGGTCTGGAATCCTAACTTCAGCCAGTGGGTTGATTTAAAGATGAACAGGTGGAAGACTTAGGATAAAGTGAACAAACAGCTCTGGGCATCAAGCTTGTAGCGGTTTGTAGGGGAAAAAATCTGAAAGCAGGATCCTCCTGGTTCAGGGCTTCAAGAGACTGAAAGAGGACTTGACTGGATCCTCCAATTCCAAGTCATTCAGCGTTAAGGAATTCACAAAAACTGATCAGAGGCTCCGTAACTATTACANTGATCCATTACAACATCATCCTATAATAGCTACAGCTCGACTGGATCCTCCAATTCCGAGCTGCTCTAACACAGTGTAAACAAAGACATGAAAGAAACTGGCATTCATAAGGCAAGAAGTTTCCAAAGTTCATATATATCCAGAGCAACAATGCTTCATTAAAACTTTACAACCAGGGAGCTCAGCTCAACCATCGATAGCTACAAAAATGGCGAAAACGCCTTCATATACTCAAAACAACAACAACAGCGAAATCAAGACACTGCATTGAAATCTTTGCATCTGCATGGCTTCTGACAGTCAACATCTGAAAGATCATGCAACTTATGTCAGACGCAATCTTAATTCTTTGACAATTCCAACGGCGAATTGACGTGCCTTAAATTCATGGCCGTGCTTTCCCATTAAGGCGGAGGTGATGTCTAACCACCACCAACTGCTTCAATAACTGCAACATCGGGATTGAGGATGGCCCGGCCAACTCGACACCTTTTGGATGTGGAGGGCCTCCCATGCAACCACCTGGAATAACCGACCGGCTCAAAGGATATGCGGGGAGGTCAGCGTGGAAGGTGGGGCACGGGAACGAAGTGATGGGGCCACGACAGTGGAGAGGGAGAGATTGCAAGGGGGACACATGGCAAGATGTGATAAGCGAAGGAGGTGGAAGAATAGATGTGATGGACACATTTTAGGGGGAGGTTGATGTGGAGGAGAGGGAGACGCATGGCAAATGATGTGTGGATGATGAGAAAGAAGGAAGACCACGCGGACCATAGAGGAAAGGTAGATGGATGACACATGGCAGCAGGAGAATGGTGGTTGGAAGGTGATACGATGAGAGAAGGGCCCACTTGCGCTTAAACACAGAGTAGCTGAGGATGATGTGGATCGCGTGAGCATCGTTAATCTGGGCATTAAGATCTCAGCTGTTGGAAAGTTGCGAGTCTGATTCCGGACCCCCCCCCCCTCCGCTTAAAGGTAGAAAGGCATGGGGGGTCCGGAATTGCCTTCATCGTTGTTGATCTGAGCGCGCTGATCTGGGCTGTCGAAGAGGTGCGCCCCAGATTCCGGCCCCCCCCCCCCCTTCTTAAAGGTAGAAAGGCGGGGGGAGTCCGGAATCACACCTGTGTCGTTGATCCGGGCACCGCGATCCTAGTCGTCCAGACTTGTTTTTCGATTAATAATGGGCGCATTAGCACCCGAACTTAGGACAAGTGGGTTTTTGACCCGTTCCTTTGCATTCTAACCCCATTACAAGAAATATCTCTAACAGGACATACAAATTGATCTTTTTGTGGTTAGTCGGTCAGCCCAGAGTGCATGAACCAACTTGTTGTGCCAAGACTTCTTATTTTTCTACAGCATCTTTTTTATGATATTCACCAAAATTTTATTTGAGGACTCGAATAACCCATTTCCCTGAGAATAATAAGTTGTGGACTGTCCCAAAGTAATTTGGTACTTGATGCAAAATTCTATTATCTTTTTGGATCGGAAAGTTGCTGCATTGTTAGTTATGATCTTCCTAGGGCATCCAAAACAAGACAAAATATTAGTTTCCAATAATTTAATAATGACAGATTCAGTGGCTTGCCTATAGGGTACAACTTCAATCCAGTTTGTAAAGTAGTCTGTAGCTGTGAAGATCCACTTATGCTAGCCTAAAGAGGGTGGATGAATCTCACCAATAAAGTCATACCCCATTGCTAGAATGGAGCTTCTACTAAAATAGGTTTTAAGGGTAGGGGAAAAAGTTTCCTTTTTCCTTCAAAGACTTGGCACTTGTGGTAGGAGGTTACCTTTTTCTAAGCATCTACAAACAAGGTGGGCTAGTAAAACCTAGCTCTGAGGATCTTGTTAGCAGTAGTCTTCCAACTTAGATGTCTGCCACAATATCCTTCATGGAAATCCTACAATGCCTTGTTAGCTTCATCCTTTAATAAACAATTAAGTACAATGCCTCCAACATCTTTCCAATAAAGGTTCCCATCCAGAATACAATATTTCAATGATTTTAATTTTAAGAATCTAGGTTTAGTCTTAGTTAGACCAGGAGGATCTTGTAAATTATGAAAGACAAAAATGAGTTATGCGTACCAGGGAGAATTTGAGAATACCTCTCTGACATGTGGAGTCACCTTCTTTTCTTGTTCATCAACTGCAACTAAGAAATTTATGTCTAGAGCATGAAAATTTGATTCAGCCATCAACTTGGCCAAACCTTGACCCTTGATTAGTTTAGTTGGTTTAATTTCTATGTCATATTCAAGGATTACTGCAATCCATTTTCCTCTTCTTCCATCTGGGTTATCCTGTGTCAAAATATCCTTTACCACTGCATTATGAACATAATCAATAGTGTGTGAATGGAGAATGTAAACTCTAAAATATTTTATTTCTTTTACCAGGGAAAAAGCTTGTTTCTCCATTATAATGTAGTTCAATGCAGCATCTCTTAAAGACTTGTTGAAAAAGGCTATGGGTTGTTCATGCCCTTCATTGTTTTTCTACAATAGTACTGCTACAATGGTGTGTTCAGATGCAAAATAGAATAAATAGAAGTCTTTAGTGTATTCTGGATTGATCAAGATCGAGGCTTGTGTAAGTGCATGTTTTACTTGCTCAAATGACTGTTTAGATTCGGTGTTCCACTTTATTTTTGTGTCTTTTTTAAGAATATTTGTAATGTTCCTGAGAAGTTCTACCAAATTGGGTATGAATCTTCTCAGAAAATTTATTTTACCAATGAATGATTGCAATTCTTTGATGTTCCTAGGGTGGTCTTGATCCGAATTTATGTAGGAACACAATGAAATACAGAAATACACATAAACAGAGATATGCAGTGGAAATAAGACTTCATTTCATTAATACAAATGACTAAAATATGCTTATAGACAGAATGGAAATAAACTAGCTAGGGCGTTGGTAGCTTATCTCTAAGAAGAGATGTGGCGGCTACTGGACTATGAACTATGTTACAATGAGGCTCGAAGGCCTATTATTATTGAGAAACAATCAAAAACCCTAAACATCCAAAGACCTAACCCTAGGAGATGAAACACCAAGACTATGGGCCTCGTTTGGGTAAGTTGGTACATCAACTTCTCGGGGACGTAACTTTGGCATACGATCTCTGTTTGACACGTTCTATACCTCGTTAGAAATATCTATCCGAGGAATACAACTTTTGGGTGAGCAACGTGATCTATATTCCATGTTGCTCCCCATTTTCCCAAAAAACATTGTTTAAGGCCTCAAAATGGCTCCGAAAGTTTAGGACCTGAAAAATTGCTAAAAATAGTAAACTGTGCGAAAACTGAAAAACAGAAAGAAGCAATGGTGGGGGTCCAAGTGAAATAGGTGGCTAGCCACCAATATCCACCTAGATCATTCCTCCCCCCTTAGGAAGAAATGGTCCCCATTGCATTGAGTTCCTCCATGAGATGAGGAAATTTCTACTGAACTTGGTCCCTGGTGAGCCATTTGCCTTGGTGAAAGAGTTGGCCTGCTTTGACAACTCGATATAGCGGTATCCTTTGTTTTCGGGTGTGCTTGTTCTGTGTATCCATGATCTGATCAGTTCTGACTTGTTCCATGCAGTCTGGATTTAAANAGGACATACAAATTGATCTTTTTGTGGTTAGTCGGTCAGCCCAGAGTGCATGAACCAACTTGTTGTGCCAAGACTTCTTATTTTTCTACAGCATCTTTTTTATGATATTCACCAAAATTTTATTTGAGGACTCGAATAACCCATTTCCCTGAGAATAATAAGTTGTGGACTGTCCCAAAGTAATTTGGTACTTGATGCAAAATTCTATTATCTTTTTGGATCGGAAAGTTGCTGCATTGTTAGTTATGATCTTCCTAGGGCATCCAAAACAAGACAAAATATTAGTTTCCAATAATTTAATAATGACAGATTCAGTGGCTTGCCTATAGGGTACAACTTCAATCCAGTTTGTAAAGTAGTCTGTAGCTGTGAAGATCCACTTATGCTAGCCTAAAGAGGGTGGATGAATCTCACCAATAAAGTCATACCCCATTGCTAGAATGGAGCTTCTACTAAAATAGGTTTTAAGGGTAGGGGAAAAAGTTTCCTTTTTCCTTCAAAGACTTGGCACTTGTGGTAGGAGGTTACCTTTTTCTAAGCATCTACAAACAAGGTGGGCTAGTAAAACCTAGCTCTGAGGATCTTGTTAGCAGTAGTCTTCCAACTTAGATGTCTGCCACAATATCCTTCATGGAAATCCTACAATGCCTTGTTAGCTTCATCCTTTAATAAACAATTAAGTACAATGCCTCCAACATCTTTCCAATAAAGGTTCCCATCCAGAATACAATATTTCAATGATTTTAATTTTAAGAATCTAGGTTTAGTCTTAGTTAGACCAGGAGGATCTTGTAAATTATGAAAGACAAAAATGAGTTATGCGTACCAGGGAGAATTTGAGAATACCTCTCTGACATGTGGAGTCACCTTCTTTTCTTGTTCATCAACTGCAACTAAGAAATTTATGTCTAGAGCATGAAAATTTGATTCAGCCATCAACTTGGCCAAACCTTGACCCTTGATTAGTTTAGTTGGTTTAATTTCTATGTCATATTCAAGGATTACTGCAATCCATTTTCCTCTTCTTCCATCTGGGTTATCCTGTGTCAAAATATCCTTTACCACTGCATTATGAACATAATCAATAGTGTGTGAATGGAGAATGTAAACTCTAAAATATTTTATTTCTTTTACCAGGGAAAAAGCTTGTTTCTCCATTATAATGTAGTTCAATGCAGCATCTCTTAAAGACTTGTTGAAAAAGGCTATGGGTTGTTCATGCCCTTCATTGTTTTTCTACAATAGTACTGCTACAATGGTGTGTTCAGATGCAAAATAGAATAAATAGAAGTCTTTAGTGTATTCTGGATTGATCAAGATCGAGGCTTGTGTAAGTGCATGTTTTACTTGCTCAAATGACTGTTTAGATTCGGTGTTCCACTTTATTTTTGTGTCTTTTTTAAGAATATTTGTAATGTTCTTGAGAAGTTCTACCAAATTGGGTATGAATCTTCTCAGAAAATTTATTTTACCAATGAATGATTGCAATTCTTTGATGTTCCTAGGGTGGTCTTGATCTGGATTTATGTAGGAACACAATGAAATACAGAAATACACATAAACAGAGAGATGCAGTGGAAATAAGACTTCATTTCATTAATACAAATGACTAAAATATGCTTATAGACATAATGGAAATAAACTAGCTAGGGCGTTGGTAGCTTATCTCTGAGAAGAGATGTGGCGGCTACTGGACTATGAACTATGTTACAATGAGGCTCAAAGGCCTATTATTATTGAGAAACAATCAAAAACCCTAAACATCCAAATACCTAACCCTAGGAGATGAAACACCAAGACTATGGGCCTCGTTTCGGTAAGTTGGTACATCAACTTCTCGGGGACGTAACTTTGGCATACGATCTTCGTTTGACACGTTCTATACCTCGTTAGAAATATCTATCCGAGGAATACAACTTTTGGGTGAGCAACGTGATCTATATTCCATGTTGCTCCCCATTTTCCCAAAAAACATTGTTTAAGGCCTCAAAATGGCTCCGGAAGTTCAGGACCTGAAAAATTGCTAAAAATAGTAAACTGTGCGAAAACTGAAAAACTGAAAGAAGCAATGGTGGGGATCCAAGTGAAATAGGTGGCTAGCCACCAATATCCACCTAGATCATTCCTCCCCCCTTAGGAAGAAATGGTCCCCATTGCATTGAGTTCCTCCATGAGATGAGGAAATTTCTGCTGAACTTGGTCCCTGGTGAGCCATTTGCCTTGGTGAAGGAGTTGGCCTGCTTTGACAACTCGATATAGCGGTATCCTTTGTTTTCGGGTGTGCTTGTTCTGTGTATCCATGATCTGATCAGTTCTGACTTGTTCCATGCAGTCTGGATTTAAATCTATTGGTGTGATTTGTTCTTCCATTTCGGATGTGTCTAGTAGAGGTGGAAAGTAGGGCCGAAGGCGGTCCACATTAAACAGTGGGTGCAGAACAAGGAATGGTGGAATGTTGAGCTCAAAGGAATTTTCCCCTACATCCTTGGTGAGGGTGTATGGCCCATATCGGAGTGGATGAAGCTTGCGGTGGGGTCCAACGAGGTGCTCCTTTTGAAAATGCAACCACACTTTGTCGCTCATCTGGAAGTTGTGTGGCACCCGATGTTGATCACGTCACTGCTTGTACTTAGCATTGGCTCTATCCAAGATGTCATGAACCTATTGGTGGATGTGTTGAATGTTCTCAATGAAGTTGTTTGCCTTATCCACCTTAGACTGGACATGAGCTGAATCTTCCTGAGTAGCCACAAATGGCATAGCTATGTCAATGGAACATAGTGGATGGAATCCCAAGCCTAGTTGAAAGGGGTTGTGGCTAGTTGATCTATGGAGAGCTCGGTTGTATCTATGTTGTACATAGGGGAGGCTCTCATCCCATGTTCATTGATTCTTTGAATTGTACATGCACAGAATGTGTATGATCATCTGGTTGACGACCTCTGTCTGGCCATCAGTTTGAGGATGGAAAGTTGTGGACTTGGTGAGCTTGGTGTCCAACATCGACCAGAGGCTGGACCAAAATGTACTAAGGAACCTATTGTCCCAATCTGAGATGATAGACTATGGGATCCCAAAGTGTACCCACAGTCATTCAAAGAAGAGTTTAGCAGTGGCTTCTGTTGTGATATTCTTCTTGTAGGCCATCATAATGGACATCTTCGAGAATCGGTCGATGACCACAAAAAAACAGTCATTACCATGCTTAGTAGAAGGAAGGCCTGGCATGTAATCCATAGAGATGGATTCCCAAGGTCGACTTGGGGTAGGAAGCGGAGTATAGAGGCCTTTCTTCTTGATGGTCAGTTTGGCAATGGCACAAGCAGTGCAGGACTTGATGTACTTCCCGACATCTTGTCGAAGGTTCAGCCAATAGAAATACTTTTGTAGTACTGCCACAGTTTTCTCGACCCCAAAATGCCCAGCGACCCAACTATAGTGCACCTCCCAAATCATCTTGGCACGCTCGCTTGAAGGAACACAAAGGTGTCCCAGGTGACAAAGCAGGGCATCCTGTAGGTGAAAATTGGGAACTTGCTTACCCTCCAAGAGTGGATTGTATGTGTGGCCGAATTCTGGATCACTTGTGTAGAGAAGAGGCCAATCAAAAGTCTCGTGCCCATAAGAGTTGAGCACAGTGGTTAGCGCCATGATGGGTGGTCGACTGAGGCAGTCTGCAACATTATTGGTGCTACCTTTTTTGTACTTAATGTTCAAATGAAACTATTGTAGGTATGTGGACCACTTCTGATGGCGATCATTCTACAACTTCCCTTGTGTCTGTATGAACTGCAGGGGTCGGTGGTCTGTGTGGATGACCATTTCCTTTCCAAAAATGTAATGCTTCCATTTCCGACAAGCCTGCACAATGGAATACATTTCTTTGTCATAAGTGGGATACTTTCGGACTATGTTGGAAAGTGTCTCACTGTGATATGCCACTGGATGCCCATGTTGAGTAAGGACTGCC
>JZKD02S2346532.1:340124-362784 GCA_000966675.3 Picea glauca
GGAAACTGAAAAACTGAAAGAAGCAATGGTGGGGGTCCAAGTGGAATAGGTGGGTGGCCATCAATATCCACCTGGATCAGGTCTAATTTCTGTATGGCTTCTATTCTACTGCGATCTATCTTAATTCCATCTTTAGAGATTATATGTCCCAACAACTTTCCTTCTTCTAAACCAAAAAGAGATTTCTTGGGATTCAATGAAATCATGAACTTTTTTCACTTTTCAAACACTCGTTTGAGATGTTTTAGATGTTCCTCATCTGATTTGGAGAATACAATAACATCATCCAAATATATGACTGTAAACCTACCGAGCTCATCAACGAAGACAATGTCCATCACTCTTTGGAAGGTAGCACCAAGATTCATCAAACCAAAGGGCATTTTCACATACATGAAAGTTCCCCAGGGTGTGGTGAAAGTTGTTTTCTCCTAGTCATGTGGGTGGACAAGTGATGCAGGAGCATCCCTCATGACAATCAAAGCCAACGTGGAAGCATAAATTCAGCTGGAAGACGTCCAACATAAGTTTTTGAATTTTTAAAATCTTCTCTTGAAGTTGATGCACTGAATATAAATGAGATCATTTAATTTAGGCACCTTGGAAGAAATGTACTCAGACCTAGAGCCATACGCTCTCGTCTGAGATAGACAGCGGCATTTATAGTAGTAGTTGCAGGTAGATAGAGTTGAATTCTTAGATTTGATAGTTCTCGAAGGAAGAGGGAAAACCGAATATAGACACCCTCATTTGTATCATTGTAATAATTAGCAATAGGAGGAAGAAGAGTCTAGAGCATAGGATAATAGCAGAAGAGTTGTATAAAAAACCCATGTACAGATCTTGAATTCATAGAATAAGTTGATTCAGATTCATGGTTGTTGTGTTATTCTCTGTGTATGTGTGTTGAATGCTCTACTTATGAATATTACTCCCTGTTATGCATTTGTTATTATGTTGTGTGTATGATTTCGTACGTTAAGATCGAAATTTGAGAAGAGAGGTGAGTTAAAATTGTTTCTCTTTGAGCAAGGATTCCTGCAAGGAGTGTAGTTGAGTCGTCTGCAAGGAGTGCATTGACAGAAGGCTCAGGAGTTAAACTCTTGTTCTCAAAAACCACTCAGAAGTGAAAGCGGGTTGTTGAAGCCGTGCAAGGAGTGCACAGGCTAAGGAGAGTTTGAGTCGTGGAACTGGGCGAAAGTGTTGAAGGACTACTGCTACGGGCATACACAGAGTCAAGAAAGCTCGAACAGTTGAGGTGTTCGCAGACTTCCCTCATGGAGTGCGTGCAAAGAACCTCGTTGAAGTTGAAGTAATTTGGAAAAGCTCAAGAGGGATAGACCCCTGAGTCGCTGAAGATTTAGCGTAGATAAGTGTGACTTGAAGCCGGGGAGAGCGTCGCAGGTTGGCGAAGTGACAAAGGAGTCTCGTGGAAGGACACTTTGTTCATCTCGGGGAGTAACCAAGGAAGAACCGACGGTCGAAATCCTCAGAGGAGATTTCACGAAGTTCCTGGGATCGTCAGATCTTGCAGAGGTGCAAGGTAGTTACAGCGCAGGCGTGGAAAGGATTCAAAGATTAGGATGGGTAGCACCGTTGATCTAAGTTGGTCAGAGCCGTTGGATTGTTCACCAGATCGTGTATCGAGACCTCGCAAGAAAAGACTCAAGAGTTTGGACGCGGAGGTCGCAAGGTTACAAGGAATGATATTCTGACCGTTGGAGGACAGGTGGCACCTCGCATCTCGGGAGCTCATAAGAGGAAGGGTTAAGAAATTGGCATTAAAAGTCGCGAGACATGAGGTTGCGAGGCAGCAAAGCGGCGAGAGGTTGTGAGCCATCCATCTGCGTAGGACAAGTGGCAGAGATCGGGAAGCCTCGTGAACTCGGGAGTTCGCAGGTTGAAAACCCAAGTATTGGGTACTCCAAGTCACGAGTGGTGAAGTGGCGAGATATTTGGAGCCATCCATCTGAAGAGGACAGGTGGAAGAGATCAAGAGATCTCTTGAACTCTAAATTTTGCAGGGTAAAGGTCCAAGTATAGGGTATTCAAAGTCACGAGGTGCGAGGATGCGAGGCGACGAAGGAGCGAGGAGATCGTAGTTGTCCATCTGAGGAGGAATGGTGGTGAGAGATCAACGGATCTCATGAACTCGGGAGCTCACAGGTTGAGAGTCCAACATTTGGGTACTCCAAGTCGCGAGCTTGCAAGGTGGCGAGGGAAGGACAACCGTTGGATCCGGAATACAGGAGGACCGTTGGATCTGAGCGAGGGATCGTGTCTCGGGACCTCGTAAGAGAAGGTCCGAGAGTTTGGCCATGGGGACTGCGAGGTTGCGAGAAGGTGATATCCCGACAGCTGGAGCAGTGTGGGCCATAGTGGAGCATGAGTGGAATACAGGTGGCACAAAGGATTCGCGAGCCATGAAGTGCCGGGGAGCGAGACTCGTGTAGACGCCGAGTCACGAAGTGCCAAGGAGATGAGATTCTTGTGGATGTATGGCAGAGCATAAGGTTGGACCGCGCATCTCGGAGACTCATGGACTAGGAGGGTGAAAACTCGACAGTTCAACCGGCGAGGTCGCGAGGTCGCGAGATTGTGAGGTTTCCAAGTTAAGCCTAACCCATGGTTGCATGTGGAAGGAGTTATACCTGCATTGTCAGATCGGGTATCGCAAGATTTGTATTGGAATTTTTGAGTCACGAACTCGCAAGACAACGATATTTAGCTGATCTCCCGGTGGTAAAAGGGAGACCTCAGAACATATACGCCATGGGTGCAGATCTCCCAATAGGGAGATAGAAGAACCTTCAAGTTCTTTGGGCCGAGAAGAAGAAGGTCCTGTGAGAGCGGACGTGCCTAGGTGGCGTGACCCTTGCGTCAAGTGGTATCCGAGCTTATTACTTGTCTATATATTTCAGGCAAGAGAGGCAGGAGGAGATAAGAGAACACTCTGATACACACATCAAGTGGTATCAGAGCCAAGAAAAGCTTCTTTTCTTTCTGTAGCAGATGAAAATGAGAATACACCATGCCGCCAAGGAGAACAGGTAGACAATCACCCAATCCAGAGGAGGAAAGGGAATTTTCCAGAGGAAGAGAAGTGTCCAGAGAAAGAGGCAGGGAAGTACAGAATCCAGATATGGAGAGAGAAGTACGAAATCTTCATGCCAGAATGGAGGACATGGAGACATCACAAAGGCGAAATGCTGATGTGGGAGATATCAGTGAATCCGAGGATGAAGGTGATACTGGACATGGAGGAGAAGAAATCCCAGTAGAAGATGAAGCCAATGAACGGTTAATTAAGGCTATTTCTCGGATGAGTTCGAAAACAAAAATGGACATTCCAACTTATGAAGGGAGTCTGGATGCAGAAAAGTTGCTAGATTGGATTAGAGCTCTTGATACTTACTTTGATTATGAAGATATCGAAGATGATAAGAAGGTTAGACATGACATCACAAGATTAAAAGGACATGCAGCATTTTGGTGGGATGAAATACAAGCTGACAGGCGTTGTCAAGGAAAACAAAAGATAAAGAGCTGGGACAGGATGATTGCAAAAATGAAGGCAAAATTCATTCCTAGGGATTATCAAATTTCTCTGTTCAGGAGGATGCAGAACCTGAGACAGAAGCTGATGACAGTGAAGGAGTATACTGAAGAATTTTACAGATTGAATATAAGAGCAGGTCATCGCGAAAGCAATGACGAGAATGTGGCCAGTATCTGAATGGCTTGAGGTATGAAATTCAGGATGAATTAAATTTGGCAACCATCCGAACTGTGGAGGATGCTTACCAATTGGCTATGAAAGATAAGGAGAAGCTGAGCCATAAACAAATCCAGAAGGGCAGAGGCAGAAGTCATCCCAAAGGCAAATTGGTTTCCCAAGACAAATACTAGAAACCAAAGGATGACTGGAAGAAACCTCAGACTCAGACAAAGAGAGGTGGAAGTTCGCAGAGAGGGCGATATGCTGAACAAAAAGAGCAGCATACTGAACAGAAAGGAGGATATGCTGATAATAATAGGTTTCCTCATACCAGAGGTAGAGGAAGAGGAAGAGGTGGATTAATTACATGCTTCACGTGTGGAAAGAATGGACACAAGTCATTCGAGTGTCCAGAGAAAAGGAAAGAAACTGGAGAAACTCACATCATCAAGGAACAGAGGCGAGATGTTGAGGCAGAGTACGCTGAAGGTGGAAGATCGCTAGTGATGTGAAAGGTCCTTTTGATGCTAGAGAAGGAGATGGAGAACTCAGCACAGAGGAACAATATTTTTAGGATTGCTTGCAAGACCAAAGATAGAGTGTGCAAAGTCATCGTGGATAGTGGAAACATCGATAATCTCGTTTCAACCAAGATGGTAGAAAATATGGAGCTGGAGACAACTGATCAT
Source organism: Picea glauca (assembly GCA_000966675.3). NCBI lineage: Eukaryota > Viridiplantae > Streptophyta > Pinopsida > Pinales > Pinaceae > Picea > Picea glauca. The sequence goes on from JZKD02S2346532.1 coordinate 344,532, forward strand.
CCAAGCCCATACAAAGTTTCATGGATACAGAAGGGACATTAGGTAAATGTCACTAAACAGTGCTTAGTTGACATTAAGATAGGAGGATATAATAATAAAATTCTATGCGACGTTATTCCTATGGATGTCTATCATTTATTGCTGGGTAGACCATGGCAATATGATAGAAATGTAATTCATGATGGGAGGATGAATACATATACCCTGAAGAAGAATGGNAACTCATTTATTTGGGGTTTGTTATATCTGCAAATGAATTGAGGATGGATCCAGATAAGGTGGAGGTAATTAAGAATTGGCCATCACCGAGGAATGTATTTGAGGTAAGAAGTTTTCATGGACTGGCTAGTTTCTACTGAAAATTCATCAGGAATTTCAGTGGAATTAGTGCAGCAATGATGGATACAGTGAAGAAAAGACATAAATCTTTTCACTGGACGGAAGAAGCTGAAAAGAGTTTCAATTTGTTGAAACGAAAGATTACAGAGCAACCAATTTTGGTGTTGCCAGATTTTCAGAAGACATTTCAGGTGAAATGTGATGCAAGCGGGTTCGCCATAGGAGCAGTCTTGAGTCAGGAAGACAGGCCGATTGCATATTTCAGCGAGAAGCTAAATGAGGCAAAAGAGAAATACTCCACATATGATAAAGAATTCTATGCCATCATACAGGCATTGAAGAAATGGAGACACTATTTAATTCCAAAGGAATTTGTTCTATATAGTGATAACCATGCATTACAGTTTGTGACTCAACAGGAAAAGTTGAATCAGAGGCATGTTAAATGGGTAGAATACATGCAGAATTTTACATTTGTAATTAAACATATTTCGGGTACTACTAACAAAGTTGTTGATGCAATGTGCAGGAAGTGTTTGTTGTTGCAGGAATTCAAATTCAGGACGTTAGGCTTTGATGATCTTAAGGACATGTATGCAGATGATTCAGACTTTAAGGAAGCTTATGAAGCAACTGAGAATCCATTTCTCAGAGACAGAAGCCAGTGGATAGAGTATGTGATCCAGGATGGATTACTGTTCAAAGGCAATCAACTGTGTATTCCAAATTGCTCCATGAGGGAGAACTTGTTGAAGGAGAAGCACAATGGTCGATTAGCAGGACATTTTGGCCATGATAAGACATTTGCAAAGATGAGTGAGTCATACTTTTGGCCAGGGATGCGGTCAGAAGTCAAGAAATTTGTGGATAGATGCAAGATTTGCCAACATTCAAAGGGAAGAAAGCAGAATGCAGGTTTTTATCATCCATTGCCCATACCTGAGAAGCCGTGGGATGAAATTAGCATGGATTTTGTATTGGGATTGCCGAGGACACAAAGAGGTGTTGATTCAATCTTTGTGGTAGTTGACAGGTTTTCTAATATGGCCAATTGTATTCCATGCCAGAAGACCAGCGATGCGACTCACATCGCAAACTTGTTTTTCAAAGAGATTCTTCGACTTCATGGATTACCGAAAAGAATAGTTTCGGACAGAGACACAAAATTCATAGGTCATTTCTGGAGAACATTGTGGAAGAAGCTGGGGACTAATTTGATGTTTATTTCTTCTTATCATCCTCAGATGGATGGACAAACAAAAGTAGTTAACCGGAGTCTAGGAGACTTGTTGAGGAGCTTGGTGACAGAGCACCATAGCAGTTGGGATAGCATACTACCACAAGTAGAGTTTTCTTACAATGATTCAGTAAACAGGAGCACAGCAAGAAGTCCATTTCAAATTGTATATGGAATGCAGCCAAGAGGAGTTTCTGAACTGAGGGATTCAGAACAGACTGCGACTAGCAGTGCTAGTGCAGGAGAATTCGCTGAAGCGATGAAGGAACTTCACAGCCAGGTGAAGGAGCGACTATTGAAGTCAAGTCAGGAGTACAAGCACAGAGTAGATCAGCATCGGAGACAACTTCAGTTTGAGGTTGGTGATCTGGTTCTGCCACATTTGAGGAAAGAAAGGTTCCCAAGGGGAACATACAACAAGCTGAAGATGAAGAAAATTGGGCCATGCAAGGTCTTGAAGAAAATGGGATAGAATGCTTATGAAATTGAGTTACCAGATGGGATTGGAATATCTCCGACATTCAATGTTTCAAATTTACATCCATATAAAGCTGATGAAGCAGGAGCAGAAAGTGATGATCAACCAGATATCCAGTGGCAGAAGCAGATGCCAGTTGCAGAAAAGCCACAAATGGAGCAGATACTGAATAAAAGAGTGGGTAAGAAAACCAGAAGGAAAGAGTACTTTGAATATTTGGTCAAGTGGAAAGGACATCCAGTTGAATATGCCAGTTGGGAGACTGAAGTAGAAATTTTGAAGCATGGACATACCGTGCAGGAGCTCATGGACAGGAGCCCATGGAAATTTTCAAGCGAGGGAGTATGATGCAGGAGCATCCCTCACGACAAGCAAAGCCAACGTGGAAGCATAAAGTCAGCTGGAAGATGTCCAGTGCAAGTTTTTGAATTTTTAAAATCTTCTCTTGAAGTTGATGCGCTGAATATAAATGAGATCATTTAATTTAGGTGCCTTGGAAGAAATGTACTCAGACCTCGAGCCATACGCTCTCATCTAAGATAGATAGAGGCATTTATAGTAGTAGTTGTAGGTAGATAGAATTGAATTCTTAGATTTGATAGTTCTCGAAGGAAGAGGGAAAACCGAATATAGACACGCTCATTTGTATCATTGTAATAATTAGCAACAGGAGGAAGAAGAGTCTAGAGAATAGGAGAATAGCAGAAGAGTTGTAGAAAACACCCATGTACGGATCTTGAATTAATAGAAGAAGTTGATTCAGATTCATGGCTGTTGTGTTATTCTTTGTGTATGTGTGTTGAATGCTCTACTTATGAATATTACTCCCCGTTATGCATTTGTTATTATGCTGTGTGTATGATTTCGTGTGTTAAGATCGAAATCTGAGAAGAGAGGTGAGTTAAAATTGTTTCTCTTTGAGAAAGGATTCCTGCAAGGAGTGCAGTTGAGTCGTCCTCAAGGAGTGTGTTGACAGAAGGCTCAGGAGTTAAACTCTTGTTCTCAAAAACCACTCAGAAGTGAAAGCGGGTTGTTGAAGCTGTGCAAGGAGTGCGTAGGCTAAGGAGAGTCTCAGTCGTGGAACTGGGCGAAAGTGTTGAAGGACTACTGCTATGGGCATACGTAGAGTCAGGAAAGCTCGAACAATTGAGGTGTTTGCAGACTTTCCGCAAGGAGTGGGTGCAAAGAACCTCGTTGAAGTTGAAGTAATTTGGCAAAGCTCAGGAGGGATAGACCCCTGAGTCGCTGAAGATTCAGTGTAGATAAGTGTGACTTGAAGCCAGGGAGAGCATCGCAGGTTGGCGAAGTGATGAAGGAGTCTCGTGGAAGGACACTTTGTTCATCTCAGGGAGTAACCAAGGAAGAACGGATGGTCAAAATCCTCTGAGGAGATTTCATAAACTTCCGGGGATCGTCAGATCTTGCAGAGGTGCAAGGTAGTTACAGCGCAGGCATGGAAATGATTCAAAGCTCAGGAAGGGTAGTGTCGTTGATCCAAGTTGGTCAGAGCCATTGGATTGTTCACCAAATTGTGTATCAGGACCTCGCGAGAAAAGGCTCAAGAGTTTGGACGCGGAGGTTGCGAGGTTACGAGGAGCGAGATTCTAACCATTGGAGGACAGGTGGCACCTCGCATCTTGGGAGCTCGTAAGAGGAAGGGTTAAGAAATTGGCGTTAAAAGTCACGGAACATGAGGTCATGAGGAAGCGAAGCATTGAGAGGTTGTGAGCCATCCATCTGCATAGGACATGTGGCAGAGATTGGGAAGCCTCGTGAACTCAGAAGTTTGCAGGTTGAAAACCCAAGTATTGGGTACTCCAAGTTGCGAGTGGCGAAGTGGAGAGATATTTGGAGCCGTCCATCTCAAGAGGACAGGTGATGGAGATCAAGAGATCTCGCGAACTCGGAAGTTCGCAAGGTAAAGGTCCAAGTATAGGGTATTCAAAGTCGCGAGGCGTGAGGACACGAGGCGATGAAGGAGCGAGGATATCGTAGTTGTCCATCTGAGGAGGACAGGTGGCGAGAGATCAATGGATCTCATGAACTCAGGAGCTCACAGGTTGAGAGTCCAACATTTGGGTACTCCAAGTCGCGAGGTGGTGAGGTAGTGAGGGAAGGACAGTCGTTGGATCCGGAATACAGGAGGACGGTTGGATCTGAGCAAGGGATCATATCCCGGGAGCTCGTAAGAAAAGGTCCGAGAGTTTGGCCACGGGGACCACGAGGTTGTGAGAAGGTGATATCCCGACAGCTGGAGCAGTGTGGGCCATAGTGGAGCACGAGTGGAATACAGGTGGCACAAAGGATTAGTGAGACGTGAAGTGTCGGGGAGCGAGACTCGTGTGGACGCCGAGTCGCGAAGTGCCGAGGAGCTGAGATTCTTGTGGATGTGTGGCAGAGCATAAGGTGGGACCGTGCATCTCGGAGACTCGTGGACTAGGAGGGTGAAAACTCGACGGTTCAACCGGCGAGGTCGCGAGGTCGTGAGATTGCGAGGTTGCGAAGTTGCAAAAGGCGCTAACAGTTAATCCTAACCCATGGTTGCATGTGGAAGGAGTTATACCCACATCGTCAGATTGGATATCGCAAGATTTGAATTGGAGGTTTTGAGTCACGAACTCACGAGACAATGAGATTTAGCTGATCTCCCGGTGGTAAAAGGGAGACCTCAGAACAGATATGCTGTGGGTGCAGATCTCCCAATAGGGAGATAGAAGAACCTTCGATTTCTTTGGGTCGAGAAGAAGAAGGTCCTGTGAGAGCGGACGTGCCTGGGTGGCGCGGCCCCTGCGTCAACAAGGACCTAGTTATAGCTAGAAAAACCATCTAGTAAAGATATCCTACAGGCCCCAACTACCTTTTNCCATACCTGAGAAGCCGTGGGATGAAATTAGCATGGATTTTGTATTGGGATTGCCGAGGACACAAAGAGGTGTTGATTCAATCTTTGTGGTAGTTGACAGGTTTTCTAATATGGCACATTGTATTCCATGCCAGAAGACCAGCGATGCGACTCACATCGCAAACTTGTTTTTCAAAGAGATTGTTCGACTTCATGGATTACCGAAAAGCATAGTTTCGGACAGAGACACAAAATTCATAGGTCATTTCTGGAGAACATTGTGGAAGAAGCTGGGGACTAATTTGATGTTTAGTTCTTCTTATCATCCTCAGATGGATGGACAAACAGAAGTAGTTAACCGGAGTCTAGGAGACTTGTTGAGGAGCTTGGTGACAGAGCACCATAGCAGTTGGGATAGCATACTACCACAAGTAGATTTTTCTTACAATGATTCAGTAAACATGAGCACAGGAAGAAGTCCATTTCAAATTGTATATGGAATGCAGCCAAGAGGAGTTTCTGAACTGAGGGATTCAGAACAGACTGCGACTAGCAGTGCTAGTGCAGGAGAATTCGCTGAAGCGATGAAGGAACTTCACAGCCAGGTGAAGGAGCGACTATTGAAGTCAAGTCAGGAGTACAAGCACAGAGTAGATCAGCATTAGAGACAACTTCAGTTTGAGGTTGGTGATCTAGTTCTGGCACATTTGAGGAAAGAAAGGTTCCCAAGGGGAACATACAACAAGCTGAGGATGAAGAAAATTGGGCCATGCAAGGTCTTGAAGAAAATGGGATAGAATGCTTATGAAATTGAGTTACCAGATGGGATTGGAATATCTCCGACATTCAATGTTTCAGATTTATATCCATATAAAGCTGATGAAGCAGGAGCAGAAAGTGATGATCAACCAGATATCCAGTGGCAAAAGCAGATGCCAGTTGCAGAAAAGCCACAAATGGAGAAGATACTGAATAAAAGAGTGGGTAAGAAAACCAGAAGGAAAGAGTACTTTGAATATTTGGTCAAGTGGAAAGGACATCCAGTTGAATATGCCAGCTGGGAGACTGAAGTAGAAATTTTGAAGCATGGACATACCGTGCAGGAGCTCATGGACAGGAGCCCATGCAAATTTTCAAGCGAGGGAGTATGATGCAGGAGCATCCCTCACGACAAGCAAAGCCAACGTGGAAGCATAAAGTCAGCTGGAAGATGTCCAGCGCAAGTTTTTGAATTTTTAAAATCTTCTCTTGAAGTTGATGCGCTGAATATAAATGAGATCATTTAATTTAGGTGCCTTGGAAGAAATGTACTCAGACCTCGAGCCATAGGCTCTCGTCTAAGATAGATAGAGGCATTTATAGTAGTAGTTGTAGGTAGATAGAATTGAATTCTTAGATTTGATAGTTCTCGAAGGAAGAGGGAAAACCGAATATAGACACCCTCATTTGTATCATTGTAATAATTAGCAACAGGAGGAAGAAGAGTCTAGAGAATAGGAGAATAGCAGAAGAGTTGTAGAAAACACCTATGTACGGATCTTGAATTAATAGAAGAAGTTGATTCAGATTCATGGCTGTTGTGTTATTCTTTGTGTATGTGTGTTGAATGCTCTACTTATGAATATTACTCCCCATTATGCATTTGTTATTATGTTGTGTGTATGATTTCGTGTGTTAAGATCGAAATCTGAGAAGAGAGGTGAGTTAAAATTGTTTCTCTTTGAGAAAGGATTCCTGCAAGGAGTGCAGTTGAGTCGTCCTCAAGGAGTGTGTTGACAGAAGGCTCAGGAGTTAAACTCTTGTTCTCAAAAACCACTCAGAAGTGAAAGCGGGTTGTTGAAGCTGTGCAAGGAGTGCGTAGGCTAAGGAGAGTCTCAGTCGTGGAACTGGGCGAAAGTGTTGAAGGACTACTGCTATGGGCATACGTAGAGTCAGGAAAGCTCGAACAATTGAGGTGTTTGCAGACTTTCCGCAAGGAGTGGGTGCAAAGAACCTCGTTGAAGTTGAAGTAATTTGGCAAAGCTCAGGAGGGATAGACCCCTGAGTCGCTGAAGATTCAGTGTAGATAAGTGTGACTTGAAGCCAGGGAGAGCATCGCAGGTTGGCGAAGTGATGAAGGAGTCTCGTGGAAGGACACTTTGTTCATCTCAGGGAGTAACCAAGGAAGAACGGATGGTCAAAATCCTCTGAGGAGATTTCATAAACTTCCGGGGATCGTCAGATCTTGCAGAGGTGCAAGGTAGTTACAGCGCAGGCATGGAAATGATTCAAAGCTCAGGAAGGGTAGTGTCGTTGATCCAAGTTGGTCAGAGCCATTGGATTGTTCACCAAATTGTGTATCAGGACCTCGCGAGAAAAGGCTCAAGAGTTTGGACGCGGAGGTTGCGAGGTTACGAGGAGCGAGATTCTAACCATTGGAGGACAGGTGGCACCTCGCATCTTGGGAGCTCGTAAGAGGAAGGGTTAAGAAATTGGCGTTAAAAGTCACGGAACATGAGGTCATGAGGAAGCGAAGCATTGAGAGGTTGTGAGCCATCCATCTGCATAGGACATGTGGCAGAGATTGGGAAGCCTCGTGAACTCAGAAGTTTGCAGGTTGAAAACCCAAGTATTGGGTACTCCAAGTTGCGAGTGGCGAAGTGGAGAGATATTTGGAGCCGTCCATCTCAAGAGGACAGGTGATGGAGATCAAGAGATCTCGCGAACTCGGAAGTTCGCAAGGTAAAGGTCCAAGTATAGGGTATTCAAAGTCGCGAGGCGTGAGGACACGAGGCGATGAAGGAGCGAGGATATCGTAGTTGTCCATCTGAGGAGGACAGGTGGCGAGAGATCAATGGATCTCATGAACTCAGGAGCTCACAGGTTGAGAGTCCAACATTTGGGTACTCCAAGTCGCGAGGTGGTGAGGTAGTGAGGGAAGGACAGTCGTTGGATCCGGAATACAGGAGGACGGTTGGATCTGAGCAAGGGATCATATCCCGGGAGCTCGTAAGAAAAGGTCCGAGAGTTTGGCCACGGGGACCACGAGGTTGTGAGAAGGTGATATCCCGACAGCTGGAGCAGTGTGGGCCATAGTGGAGCACGAGTGGAATACAGGTGGCACAAAGGATTAGTGAGACGTGAAGTGTCGGGGAGCGAGACTCGTGTGGACGCCGAGTCGCGAAGTGCCGAGGAGCTGAGATTCTTGTGGATGTGTGGCAGAGCATAAGGTGGGACCGTGCATCTCGGAGACTCGTGGACTAGGAGGGTGAAAACTCGACGGTTCAACCGGCGAGGTCGCGAGGTCGTGAGATTGCGAGGTTGCGAAGTTGCAAAAGGCGCTAACAGTTAATCCTAACCCATGGTTGCATGTGGAAGGAGTTATACCCACATCGTCAGATTGGATATCGCAAGATTTGAATTGGAGGTTTTGAGTCACGAACTCACGAGACAATGAGATTTAGCTGATCTCCCGGTGGTAAAAGGGAGACCTCAGAACAGATATGCTGTGGGTGCAGATCTCCCAATAGGGAGATAGAAGAACCTTCGATTTCTTTGGGTCGAGAAGAAGAAGGTCCTGTGAGAGCGGACGTGCCTGGGTGGCGCGGCCCCTGCGTCAACAAGGACCTAGTTATAGCTAGAAAAACCATCTAGTAAAGATATCCTACAGGCCCCAACTACCTTTTGTAAGATGTGACCCATTTTAAGAAGAGGGTAGTTGTCTTTGAAGGAAACCTTGTTGAGGTTTTTGAAATCAATGCAAAGCCTAATTTCACCAGTCTTCTTTCTGGTAGGAACCAGATTGGAAACCCATTTTGAAAATCTTAAGGGGTCTATAATTTTGGCATCATACATCTTTTTAATATCTTCATATATTAGGGTTAATAACTTTGGATTGATTCTCCTAAGTTTCTTCCTGAAAGGCTTGTGTTCTTATTTTATTGGGATCTTATGTTGTACAATACTTGTGTCATAAGATTTTGAATCCTCATAACTCGAAGCAAAGACATCTACATATTCCTTAAACAATTCAATGTATTAGTGTTTTTGCTCAGGGGGTAAATATTTGGATATTTTTATCATCTTGGGTTTTTCCTCTGTTCCTATATTACATTCTTTGACCTCTTTACCACTAGGTTCAATCTTTGGCTTTTTGGAAACATCATTAAAGTCAAACAATTCTTCTAAAGGAACTAAACCTCTAGGTAAAACATTATTCTTCAATTGAAAAACATCAGAGTCTTTGTATTTTTCATTTATTTCATATGAATCTACTTTATTTACACAATCTTTTTCTAAGTATGGTTTATTTAGACTATCATCATCACTCTCTACAACTATATTTGTACATTCAAAATCATTCTTACTCTGCAGGAAATATTCAATTTGTTCATTGTTGCCAAATACCTGTCAGCACCTGATGTTATCTGAGACAGTTGGTATGCACTTCACCTCTACAATGTATTGGTGGTTGGGATGGAAAGGTATTTTTCATGTGGTTGTTGAAGTAGCCAATCTATCTGCTAGTATGTTCTGTCCTCTGGGCATTACCTGCAAGTCAACTTCGGTGAAACATTGTAAAAAATCTAAAACAACATTCTTATAAGCTCTAAGTCTAGGATGTTTAGCTGAATACTCACCTTTGATTTGTTTAATGACAAGTTCAGAGTCATCTCTTACCATAATATTTTTGGCACCAACCTTCTTCAGTAGATTCAGTCCGAGCATCAAGGCTTCATACTCAGCTATGTTATTGGTGCATTGGAAATTTATTTGTAAGAGTGGCTTTCTGAATGCCTAGCTTTATGATTATGCAACCAAACCCCAGCTCTAGCTCCCTCTTTGCTAATAGCTCCATAAAAATCCATACTCTAGAAATCTTATGTTGGTTCATCACTTTCTGTTGTTATAGTTTTACTTTCCTCAGTGATTTTTTGATTCTCCTTCGAGCTAGATGTATCATCTTCTAACTGTGCAATTTGATTATCCAAGTCACCATCATTCTACAATATGAATGAATCAAAATCAGAGTGGAAAAAGCATAATGGGTAGTTTTGTGGTTTTTCCTGAATGTTGACCATATACCTCATCAGAGTCTCTTTGTACAATCTTCTCTATTGTCCAAATACCAGGATGGTAGCATAAGACATATCCAATTGCAAAGTTTCCTTTAACTTAGCTTCCCAAGATCTATATAACAACATACCATATTTCAGAGGAATATCTGCAACCACAATATCCATCACCATGCTTTTTGCTGGGATTTGATCCAGGGTGATGCACAAATATTTAATCAGCCCTATACATTTGACTTTGCTTGAGTCAAAAGAGTAAAAGTCCTTGTAGCGTCTGGTGATATCAAGCCCTAACTTTTCCATCACAACTTTGGGTGTTAGATTGTGAGAAGTGCTTGAATCAAGCATAGCGTTGTGTAGCATCTTGTCATGGATATTCATGCTGATGTAGAAAGGAGGAACATAACCAGTGTCAGTTTTTCCATCGACTTCAGGACCGAACAACAACTCAGGTTGATCATCTACAACATTTACAGTATCTGTACGTACCACTGTCTCAATGTCAATGCCTTTGTACCTATTTCTTGTTCAATGCTTAATGCTTTGATCACCTGTGATATGTAATCATTTTTTCTCATTAGTTCTGATAGGGGAATAGGAATTTTCAATTTAGTCAATTCACTTTCTAGGCTAAAAGTGGTTGAAGTTCTGGCTTGACTCTGTAATTCTAGTTTATCAGCCACATTTCTCTATGCATAAGTACTTGTCTGACTTGTAGATGCAACCTTTGTTTGAGTTGTTCTTGATGAATCTTCAGGATTTCTTTTTGTAGGAGTTTCAAACTTATTCTTCTCAGGGACTTTCCTAGGGGTATCATCTGAGGTTTTCTTTCCTTCAGAATTTTTCTTAGTCTCAACAACCTTCTTTGTTGGATTTTCATTAGTCTTATTGCTTCTAAAGTTGTACTATCTATGGACCTCCATTATAGCATTTTCAAAATCCTGATGTTTTGATTCTTCCTCTTCCTCATTTACCTCAGTTTGTGAAAGTAGAAATAGTTCTTGTTCTTCCTGAGTGAGAAAAATGGACTCATTATCATTAACACCCATGAGGTTTATGTGAATATCATCCAAATCCTCTATTATCTCTTCCCCTTCGTTAGCATATTTTTCTTGAAGAGGAGGTCTAATCTGTTGATCAGACCCTCTTTGTTCCCTTTGGTCTTTGGGGTCTCTCTGTCTGATCTCGGGAGGGTTCCTTCTGAAATTTGGATTTCTAATATGAGGAGCATGTTGATTTTCTCTGGGTGGATTTATTTCAGCGATGGTTATCCTTTCCATCATTCTCTCCATAGTTCTAACTATAGAATCTAGTTTAGCATATGAAGAAGAAGCGAAAGTCTCTTCTTTGATTGTAACCCTTCTTTCTATTCTTTGCCTGGCTCTTCTGGCTAATAGATTTTCTTCCACACTCACTGCACTTTTCTGCATGTCTTCTAAGGTGACATAATTCCTTGCCCTTAATTGGTAGGACATATCAACATAAAATCCATTAGGGAACTTGATTAAGGCCAAACCTTGAGGAGGCTTGATATCAGCTAGAATGGCATTATAAAGATTGTTGAAACGAATGCAGTAATCCTACATTGTTTCCCCTTGATTCCTTTTGATATTTTCATATTCTGATAAAATTTGGAGAGGTTTTCTCTTTACCTCCCATCTGTTGAGAAAAATTTGTTGAAAAGGAGCAATTTCAACAATGGAAGTAGGGCGTAAATCTTTGAACCATTTTTTGACTTCATCGATTAAACTCTATGAAAAAAGTCTCATCTCGACGTCTGCCTCACCGAATTCCTGCAAATCAAAGTAATCATTCATCTTATCAACATGTTGTTGTGCATTAAGAGGTCCAGTACCATGAAACTAAGGAAGTATGCTTTGATAGTCATGGGGCATTGCATGTAAGGGAGCGACCAACACCAAGGGAGCATATCTTGCTTCCATGATTGGTGGAGGAGGTTGAACAACAACTTGTGTAATTGGTGGAGAAGTAACAAATTATGTAGAAGATGTAGGGATGAGAGGGATGGAGTGAGCTACTTGAGGCTTGATAGAATCTGCAGCAATAGTCAGGGACGAAAGTTTAACTGACTATTGGAAGTGGGCTTTGTACAAATCTTGATCAAGATTGGCTACTAGATCTTCTAACTTGTTGAACTCTTGAAGAAACTGTTGATCAAAATCTTCTCTGGGAGAAAGTATTTCAGGGGTCTTGGGTTGTAAGATGGTTTGATCTAGGACTGTTTCACTTTCAAAGCTGTCAAATTTGGTTCTAAAAAGGATTTTCTCAAAGGATATGTCAAACTCAATATCCTGGATAGCGACAAGATTCTTTGGGAGAGAAGTGGACCTATGAAGAGGACTGTGACTCCCAGAACCTTCTACGATGTTTCTTTTTCTGAGTAACTTTTCTGGATCATCTATTGTTGTTACAGGTTCTGGATCAGGGTGAGATCTAGTGTAGATTCTTTTAGGAGATAGAACTTTAAATTTTAAGAAATCTAAATTAATATATACAAACTTCAACAACCTCTAAACATTTATCTCTTTGTAAGTTAGATTTTATGATTTGTTCAGAAATAAAGTTTTCTTTATCTAGGGAAAATAAATCGTAGGATGGAAAGTTTGTTCATTCCCCAGTATGGTCGCCACTATGTTAGCACTCTGTAAATTCCTAGAGGTTATCAGGGGTAGAAGACATTTAACAAAGGTAACTTACCCAACCACTTCAAAACTTGGATATAGCCCTGCCAGTTTTAGAGAGGGATCTCTCTGTAAGATTTAGATATGTTCGGGTTTTATGTGTTAAGCTAGTTAAGTTGATAGAAGTGTGTTGTTTTGTTTTATAAATATCACTGAAAAATTTCTTACACATCCATCGGGCTATGGGGTCTGTGTTAAGGATTGAAATCAGAAAATAGATTTTATTAGGTTTCTTCAGAGGGAGAGATAATGAAAATGTTGGATATTTTAGAATTAAAGCGATGAAAGGTAGAAAAAGGTGAGATAGTCAATCACAATAAAGAAGCATTCAAGAATTTCTTTATTACAATATCAGAATAATAGCATTCATATCTTTAAAATCCAGAAATAGAGTATTGAAGATAAATTCTTCACTTAAACTTATTTTAAATTATCAGAGACAGAAAACAGAATGATAACAAAGTAAGATAAACATTTAACAAAGAGAAGTAAACATCACCAACATCAACACATAGAAATCCTGTGAATCGTCCTTTTTATTACTGGTAGATATCTTCAAAAAGATTATAGATTACAAATTTCTTGGGCGTAAAGATCAACCCTTAATACTTTGAAGTCTAAAGTATTTATAGAAAAATTTCATTTGATCCTGCCATTAATGATCAAGATATGGTGGAGAAAAATCTAACTAACTAGATTACATTTTACGAAAAAGTAGAAATGTTGAATGATCCTATCGAATCCTTGGTGTTGATTTTGAGAAAGGTGGTTGGTGATTCATCTTTGACTTGACTATGACTGTTCCATATGATGACTCAGATGTACACCTCATCACTACTCAATCAAAGAACACAGGTCATCCCATCTCTTTTGACTAGGAATGGTAACTTTGAGTAACCTTTGATATACTTCATCCATCTCTGTGTACTCGATGAAGGTGGTCTTGGTGATGAAAATGTACTTGATCTTGTGTTGGATGCTCAAGTCCAAATGCAGAGTCTCCAAGAATCCTTTGCCAATAATGCTTCCTTGTATCCCTACAAACTTAGAGCCATATTTTTCCACTGTGATGATATTTTTTTTTTAGTCGGAGAGAGTAATCAACTTATCATTGATCACGAATAAACCTGGGAGCCCCTTCTTATGTAGTGAATCTATTTTGATGAAAAACCTTTGTACTCCAATGTTCATTGCTTGGGATATTTCCTCAAGTTGTAGCATTAATCCTCTCTTGGTTATAACTTTCTTGACCTCAAGGATAGTTTATGTCCTATCCTCAATTTCCAAGGCCTCTAGCTCCTCTCTTGTTTTAGAATTCAAGAATATGATAATCTCATTTTCCTATGTAGGCCTTTCTCTCAATTTTCATCTTATCTTATCAATGGATTGTTTGCTTCTCTGCACCATTTCATGCTACTCAAACATGATTTGTATGAGTGGACAAATTTCTGTCATGGATTTGCAGATGTCCATCCAAATATTTTCCTTGGCTTCTGATAGTGTCTTAGCCATGATTGTCTCCTTCTGCAGCTTCTGAAGTTCTTTCTTGAGCCTCTCAGACTTGTGCATCTCAATTATATAACTTGATTGAAAAGTGGACTTCAGTTGTTGGAGGTTATTGATCTCATCTTCCAGTCTTCTAATTTTCTATCCTTGCAGAGACATGTCCTCCATGGAATTTGCCAACTTTTCTAATGCATTTGTGGTTTTTACTAAGGTTGCTTCTAGACTTTCCACTGTGGTGGTTGTTGTTGTTGTATGGATACTTGTGATGGGAACTACATCCAGTGGAATGACTGTCATTGGCATACTCTTCTCTTTTTCTTTGACTAGTTTCTCTAGCTCGGCTTCCATCTCTTTGATCTGTGCATTCTAATCCATGATTAGTTTCAACATTTCCTCCGTATGGCCTTCAGTCTCAACCATTTCCATCGCATGTGGGTCTTCTGTAGCATGAATTTTTAGTTTTTTCCTTAAGGATTCTATATCATCATTCTTCTTATTGAGGAGTTCTTCTGTTGCTTTGACATTGGATGGATTATATCCAATTTTGAGTACTAATTCCTCCAGAGATTTTATCTTGTTATCTTTTCCAAAGAAGACACTTTCTCCAACTTCAGCTGAGTTTGGACATTATTTAGGGAGACCTGTAACTTTTGCAGAAGTCATGGAGGTATTGGCCAGGGTGGTGAAAATCATTTCTCCCGTCTGTCTGTGCATATCCATTTGGTCGGCTGGATGTTCCTCTTCGACATCAAACTCAAAAGTTGACCTTTTATAATCATAAATTGTTTTAGGTTGAAGCACATGTGCCTACAAGAATGCCATGTGCATCCTCCCTTTCTCTGTGTAAAATGAAGAGAGAAAATTGTTTTGGGTTGTAGATGTTTGTTTCCAGAATTGAGCATAGGTACTATTAGTCAACATCTCATTTTTCTTCTTGATTAAGTTATACTTCTAAAAAATATTGAGCCCTGTAGACTCCTGTGAGGATTAGGTTATCAATTTTGTATCAGTCTACTTCTTTGATGAGGAAGTGGACATCATTTGTTTGCTTCCTGACTTTCTTCCCCTCCAGACCTGTTAGGTGTATGACTGGCCTTGGGTCTTTTCCTGTAAACTTGGAAGTCCTCTGCTGAGACTTCAGTGACTGAGGGAGATACTTATTTCTTGTGCCTCTTCTCTACTGGTACATGTGGAGTTACAGTTTGTGAAATGATGGCAAGAGAAATATGTTGTTCAATGTCAATCAGAGTGTTTTCCTCCCATTCTGTCTAGTTCATGTATCTTTCTATCTCTGGTTTAGGCACGTGAGCATAAGGGGAAATTTTTTTCTTCAATCTAGTTTCTGAAATGATACCACAGTGATCGTAGTGCCATGGGAAACTTTGTTTGAACTTCATCTCTTGTAAAAACTTGTTTGCTTCTTCTCCTGCATCTCTACTATTGCAAATGAAGGAACCTGTCTAACCTTTGATCCTGATCTTCTGTTTCCTTTTAAAAGCTAGAAAATGAATGTCATCTGAATTGATCATCTCCCTGATATATTCCAGAGCAAATATTCTGACAGGAAAATACTTGGGAAGATTGTAATGTGGTAGTTCATAGTCGTAAACCCCGATTTCTATGTGATCCTAGTACAGGTACCAGTCACCTGTTTTAGTAAGGTCTGACAAGTGTAGAATCCTTTGAATTTCTTCATTTATCCCGGGTTCTAATCGTCCACTAAGAATGCTTACCACTGGATGGTAAAACAGGTCAATGAACTTCTTGAAATTGAACTCAGATGAGTTCTTTCTCAATAATAATGTCGAGGATGTGACAGGTTATGGGTCACCATCTTAGTCTATCTTCTACGGGGGGAGCAGAACTTCTCTGCTTGGAAAAATAGGAACCTGTATGCCAATATCAAAGAATACCTGAACATGCCCTCTGTAGAAAACTTGAAGAGCTTCTCATGAATGTTGTCGGCCAGAAACTGGTTGAAATTGAACTGTGTAGTAGCCTTCTCCTCGGTGGAAAATATGGATAGAAAACCCAGGATGGGTTCGTCTACCCACTCGTCTGAACAGTATCCTAGTAGACATTATAGGGAAGAAATAATCTGGTTTCCTTTCACTGAGAAGATGGAGGAATGGTAGGCAGATTCTTTTTGGGTAATTAGGCACTTCTAGGGAGGAAAATCTCAAAGAACTGAGCTCTCTATGGGAAATATAGCTTCTGATACATCTCAGTCATAATTTCGATGGAAAGAGGGCAGACGGGGTCGGTTCTGGGAATTTTCATCATCTGGTTTATCGTTTCTGGGGTAATGGTGAAAAGAGTTTCACCAGATGACGAAACAATGGCTCTTTGTCTAGGGAGATAGTGTGCCTGGAATTTTAGAGAGAAATCGGGGAAGTGATATGTCTGAGGGAATAGGCACAATGGGAGATTAGACTCCCAGAGTCCAATCTCGTCGCTCTAGTCCAAAAAAGTGTCTCTGAACCAGAAGTGCAATTCAAAGAAGTTGAATTCACACTTCTACTTTGAAATCAAGTAGTCTTTATCAGCCAAAGGTATTCGATCCAAGTCGACATGAGGAGGGAGGAAAGGATTCTCTTCGATCTCTGAAGATTTGGATTTGGGCGCCATTGATCTGACTGATACCTGCAAAACTAAAAAAAATGATGTTTAACTGTGTTTACCAGGTGTTAATGGCAGTCGTTGACAGAATAGAATGGAGAACATGTGGCTTCGGCTATGTCTGGATTGTGAATAGTGCAACAATGGTGGAAAATGAGATTGAGTGAACAGGTGTCTGTTAGGGAGTGGATGACGAGTCATCCCATTAACGGTCATGGCTGACCGCATTGATTGGCCAATGGGCATATCGGGAGTGGGGTGGAGGGTAATGAGTGGGTAAAGGGTATATGGAGGTGACGTGGAGGGTAGTGAGTGGATAATAGGTGGACAGGATGTGACTGGCAATAGGTGAGTGGGGGGTGATTTGTCGGTAGAGTAGTGGACCATGACGTATGGACGGAGGTAGTGGAGTGTGACGTCAGAGTACGGCGGTTTCATGAGCAGGTGATTTGGTGGTTTACTCGGAGGGGGGGAGGGTAGGTGATAAGTGGTAAAGGTCAAGGGGGGTCCGATTTAATAAGATTGTGCCACGTTATAAGGGGCCCACGCAAGAATACCGCCAACTCGGAAACCCCCCCACCGTTAAAGGTAGAATGGTCGAGGGGGGTCCAATATCTTATGTTAGTCGTGGATCTGAGCGCCTGCTGATGGACTGCTGAGAGTGACACTCTCTTTAGCACAAAGCGCCAAACAAAATATATCACCCAAAAACTTAGGATATATCTTTTTTATGGGTTTTTCGTTGCCCCCCTTCCTTCATTTTGTCACCAAGGGGTTAAAATACAACATGTTAGCTTAAATCAAAGAATTTAACCAGCATTTCATCAATTTTATTGAAATGAAAACCTACTAACCTATATCCTACTCTAATCACCTAGTAAAATTAACCCATATTAGACTTTTGGGCTAAAGCATTACTCTAACCTAGGATATTTCATCAAGTTTAAACTGTTTGATCAAATTTATTCACTAACCTATCTATCGTGTCTAAGATTAGACTGTTTAGCCAAGTGTATTCACTAACCTATCTGCATAAATTCAAAGGACTTGACCATGGTTAGACAATATGAATCAAGATATTCTTATTGCATGGGGTTTTATCATTTTTCTTTTCATACCCTCTTTTATTCTTTTTTCTGTTTTTTATTCGTTTTCCTTTTCTTTCTTTCTTTTTTCTTTCCTTTTTTTTTTCTTTTTTTTTTTTTTATTCGTTTTCCTTTTCTTTCTTTCTTTTTTCTTTCCTTTTTTTTTTCTTTTTTTTTTTTCTTTTTTCTTTTGTTCTTCTTTCTTTTTTAAACCATTTGCAGAATGAAATATTATTTACAACAAAAATACAACTAGAGGGAAAATGTCTAGTCACGAGTTGATCCTATGAAATATAGGGTTATAACATGGTTTGCAAATTCATAAAAACCTCCATTTTTGTGAATACCCCTCTATATCTTTGTCTTTGACGTTATTTTTCTATAGGCTAAA
>JZKD02S2346532.1:383139-395767 GCA_000966675.3 Picea glauca
TAACATCGCAATTTTGATGTTATAAAAACCTAAGTGACCATTAATATTTTGACTTGGCCAACATACTAAGGTGATCGTTGGAGGGGGAAAACCTAGTTTCCACACAACGTCACAATTGCAACAACAATCTTCACAAATGTGGCAAGAGAGACGTCTATGTCATAAATGTGGCAAGCGAAACGAATAGGTGGAAAACGTGGCAAGAGATACGTCAACATGGAAAGAGCGAAATCAACATGGCAAGAGTGACGTCAACGTGGCAAGAGAGAAGTAAACGTGGCAATACCGACGTTATCGGGCAGTATGATTTTTTTTTTTTTTAATTTTCTCTATTTTGTGACAATATGGACAATTTTGTCCATAACGCCGCAAATAGAACGTCAGAATTTTTACAATATGTACTAGTGTATTGGTGAGTATTGAAGAGTTTGGGCTATTGAAGAGAATTATGAAGTGGGGATTTCTTCTCAAGCATAGTTACTTGACTCTTCTCTCATTTTTCTATATTGATACTTTTCATACAACCTCATTGTGGCTTGAGGTTTGTTGGAGAAAGAGAGTATCCATTGACATTGGTAGGGTTGTCAACTCGTGGACATTACAAGGTTATAAAACTGACAGAAGTAGGGTTTGTGCTCAAATTTCAAGTTAGGCAGACTAAAAGATAAATCGCGGTAATTATTATAGCAATTCTTTTAATTTGGAATTGATATTAATTTAAATAAAATTATAATCTATTTAAAATGGTGTTATGTGCAATCATGTTATGATTTTTACACATGTTCGGATTAATTAGTTTTTATATTATTATTCTTACTACTTTATATTTTAAAAACGAAAACAACTAGTGTGATAATGAAATTATATATATAGGAATATTTGTAATATCATGTCAGTGAGTTCCGTACTACACTTTGTCCAATAATCCCTTGTATCTCTAAGATAAGAACCAGTCCACATAAATTACTCAAGCAATTTATTGTGAGATAAATCCATGAGTTGTTGATGTAAGTATTGAATTATTGTAGGTGAGTTGTCGTGTATATTATTATTTGCAATGACTATAGTAGTTTATTTCTTACAATGACACATAATCATGTTCAAAAAGAAATATTTAAAGCATGGATGGTTTTCAAATCTCCAATCAAAGTATCTGAGTAGATGCAATATACAAATATGTGGATGCAAGCAATCAACCTCACTAGTGGAGAATAATGTGGGGAATTCCATGTCTAATAACCCTTATTTATTATATTATTGATGGGAGACAAACCAATACATTGGATATCCAATGGTTGAATAGGTGTGGAATTTTCATTTTTAATAAATGTTCTTATTTCTTCCACTTCTCTCCATTCATTGGGTAGTCATTGGAATTTAATCTTGGTTGACACATCTATTGGTCTCTCAAGGAAAGAAACAACTGGATCCATGCCAATTTGAACATCCAGATAACATTTATCCACTTGAATTTTGTAATGCGATGCATCCAACACCATTGATCTCTTGACATAACATTCATAATGTCTTACTATGTTTTCATTGATGTCAAGGGATTAGTTTCAAGTATTGTCATAGTGATGTGTTTGTATCATTGATATGTTGATTATTGGTTATATGGTCATTGATGTAATTTTTATCAAAGGGTTGATGTCAAGTGGTGCCATAATTGTGTGTTAATTTTAAATGGAGTTGTATCATTGACTCCATGTCATGGTTTATAGGAAGAACCAAATGGATAAACTCCAAAGTGGCCCCCTTATGGTAAAATACCTCACGAGAAAATGCTCTTGGATAAAGTTCTCAAAGTGGTCCATTATGGTGAAAGCCCTCACGGGAAGATGCTTTGTGAAGTCCAAATGGTTAGGTGATTGAGTAACCCAGTAGTGTGTTTAGGGAACCTAAGTTTTACTAAGGCATGATGTAATGAAGATCAGTGAATTTGTAGGAGAAACTATTCCAGATGAATAGTATATTTCATGTCGTTTCTGGTGATATGTGGAACGTCACATAACTCCTCATGGTTAGAGAGTTATGGCCATGTGAAGTTGGAGAACCCTCACGAGTTATCTAAAATCCCTTAGAAGGTTGAAGAGGTCAAGAAGGTCAAAAAAGTAAAATTATTCTAGAAGATCCTAGAATAAGTTGACCAGTCAAACTTGTTAGTCATGGGTTAAGTGGTTGCAACAAGAAAAAAATTAAAAATAAATTAGTTGCAACTAGAAGTGGAGAGTTTACTATTTGTGCATAAAGTGTTTGTTAGTGGACAAAGTGGTTAGAAGTGGGTTATCCCCCAAAGAAGGAAGTTGGGTAAGTTGGTTAGAAGATAACCCCTAGAGGAAGCTACTTGGATAAGTATAAACAAGAGAGAAAGGGTCTCTTATGAACATGATATTTGAGCATATTGAATATCCATTTGTGAAATGTTATTTGGAAAGGTATTATTGATAGAGAAAATCTGTGGCAGAAGAATCACGGTAGAAAAACCACAACAGAAGAATCATGGTAGTAGAACCGTGACAATGAAATTGCTATAGCAGAATCACAATAGCATAATCGTGACAGAAAAATCATGGTAGTAGAATCACGACAACAAAACTGTGGCAGCAGATTTGGCAGCTGTAGAAAGTTGGCAGTTCGATAACCACATCAAATTTGCATTGTTCCAATTTTTTTATGGTATGGTATAGGCCTTAATGATTTCTACAGGATTAAAGGTATGGTTTTGGCACATGGTCTTGTGTAAGGTTTTATGGTATCTGGTTTATGGAGAGTATGGTGTATTGATAGAGGTATCTTGTTGGTTAACTTGGTGATATTGTGCATATGGTTGAGAGTTGACTTGATGATTGATCTTTGTGAGTAGATCAAATTTGGATGATGAGATTGATGAGATAGGTTGTGTTATGTATAGTTGATGCACTTGTCTTGGTATAGACTGTTGGTACAATTTGACATATTTATTTCTATCTACAAGATGGGTCTTATACTTGAGGGTTGGATTCCTCATATCTCGATTGGTTCTAAGATATGCAGGTTGGGTCTTGCAATTGAGAGTTAGTGATCTCTTTGAGTTGGTTCTCTTTTAAATTGGTGCTAGTAAAACCTGAGATTGTAGTCCCCTATAACATATAATACAAAAATATTAAGCATACATCTGGTTCTCTTTGTGTTCATTATTTTGATGGTTCAAAGTTCTTTATTGTTGATGTATGTTTTTGAGATATGTTTACATGCAGACAACTAAGTGTGAATGGAACTAATGAGTAAATGGTGATTGCTAACTAAGATTTTGTAAGAAGTGTAAAAAGAGCCTTGCATTGATTCACCCCTCCCTCTCACTGTGGCTGGTGTGTACAAGAATTGGTATCAAATAAGGCCTTCACTATAATCCTTACAAGCTTGAAGGAGATACATGGACACACAAGTAGAAGAAAGTTATGTAGAATCATGTAACAATTATCTTATAGATGAAGAGGAAGATTTGTTGAAGCTCAAAGATAAAATATTAGATGTGTTAGAATTATAATATGATCGGTATAATTTTGATCTTGATTTTGATTAATACATTAAGGATTCCCTAGGAAAGTACCAAAGGCATACCATGGCACTAAGGAAAATACTCATGAAACAACAAGAAGAGATCAAGAGACTAAAGATTGGTATAATTCATCAAGCAAAAGAAAATAAGAAGGTAGATGATGATCTTAGAAAAATCCTTGAAGTCAATGTCAATGTCAAGACCCAAATTGAAGAATCCATAAGGAAAGCAGAGAATTCAATAGGTTCATGAATAGTTCGACAATTCTTGATGAAATCTTGAGCTGTCAAATATCACCTAATGATAATTCAGGTCTTGGATACAACAAGGAAGCAACACACTTTGAAGCTAGCACTTCTTAGAAGCATGAGGTAAGTCCTTAGTTTTCAAAATTTGGAAGTAAAGAAGTAGGTTCTACACCTCAAAGAAAATTCAGGAAGAGAGCCATCTTCAAGGTGGACACCAAAGAAAAGGTATGAAAATATTTTTCATGGTCATTGCTTTTCATGTAATGAATATGGTCACAAAGATTTGGAATGCAGAAATTATGCAAGGAAATATGTTGAAAGATTCAAAAACATCTTAAGATGTTGGAGATGTAATCAAGTGGGACACATTGTTGCTCATTGTCACAACATGAGATGTTACAGTTGCAGTGGGTTTGGCCACAAATCTCACGATTGTTGGAATTCAAGGAGACAGTCAATGAGGAGTGCTTCATGTAGCATGGAAAGAAGAGAACATGTAACTTGGAAGGAAGAGAATGTTGAAAGGATGGAAACTCAAAGTACAAGTAAAAAGAAATATAGACACTTTTAGAAGTGGATGAAGAAGACTGAACCACCAGAACTGAATGGTGGCCATGAGGCAAGCTCAAGCCATACATTTTCTTAGGCATATGTGGGATCCTATGGTAACAATCGCGTATATACGTTGTATTTCTGAATAAATTTCATGTACATATGTGAGATGCATGCGATGAAGTCACGTACATGAGGTAAATCCCTTAGAAAAGGGGGTGTACAGATGAGTTGCAACATGGTTTTATGCTACAACATAGTTTATACAGGGTCTAAAATTATATGCGTTAGGTTTTCATGTTTGTATGTATGAATGTATGGTGATGATATATGGTTGAGATTTGGACCATATGCTTGAGGTCTATTATGTATGCATGGTACTAACCCTAGGTTATGGATTGAGCCATTTTCTTAGTGATCTCATGGAATTTTTTTTATGAGATATATCATGATGATGTGATGCTATCTAGAGATATATCATTGATCTATTGAGGGACACTCTTGGTACATATTTAGAGGTAATATTGCTGCATTATATTTGATGTATTAAATGTTTTGAGGTAGATCTGTTATAGTACCTGACCGGTACATATGTGAGATCCATTTACATATCTTGTGATGTATTGTTAGAAGCATATTTGTTGGATGTATTGGTGTATGTATTTGGMATATTGGTTGATGTACATGTTGAATACATTGGTGAGACATATCTTGGATACATTGGCACATAGTTCATGGTAKATGGTTGAAGCATATGACACTTGGTTGGCATGTTGGTATTGATAGAGGACTCTTGTTGGTTACATTGACATATATCTTTAGTATATGGTTGAAGCACAAGGTTGATACACATCTGGCACACATTCTTGGCATATGGGTGAGATACATTTCATGATTTATGATGTATGGTACTTGGATGATGTACATGGTTGGCATATGATGAGTCACAACTTGATATATGAATAATGCATGATTGGTACACATTGTGTAAATTGTAAGAGGAACTTGTTGGTTGGCATATGGAAGATGTGGCATAGGTGTATGGATATCTAGATTTTGGTTCATCTTGTTGAATTGTTTGGTGCTTGATTGATGCACTTTATTGATGGTATATGGTACATGATTGATGCTTGATGGTTGAGATACTTTTCTTGAAATATGGGTTGTGGCATTTGATAGAGGCATATCATGAGTGAAATGACACATGGTTGACATGCTATATGGTTGATGATATTATTGATGATCTTGACACACATTTGGAACATGGTTAGTACACTTTAGTGATGATATCTTATGATATATTATATGGTATTGATGTACATGGTTGATGTGCATGATTGGCACATGGTATGGCATAGGATGTACATTGTTGATGGTTTTTTCATGATTCACTATTCGTTGTTGACATATTGTTTGCTTCATGGATTGATTCATGAGATAGTATGTATGATTCACATACACTTGATGTATGGTAGGACATGAGTTTAGATGGTTGATGCATGGACATGTCCAATGATAGTCATAGGAATAGCATGGTATTATTGATGTAGTATTGTTGAGCAGTTGATCAGTGTTTTGGTAGAGCAACAACATCTACAACAAAACCATAATACATTGGTAGCATATTGTTCACAATGATTACCTAGCATGTTGTAGAGAAGACAGGGGGAGATATACCCACATGTGGAGTTATTAGTTTTCCCTTGATTGGTTACAGAGGTATTATTCCAGGAGGATAGATTCATCATCTGCATGAAGAGAAGTCCACAGGACTGTGTAGCCAGAGGGAGTAGCCTCAGGGATAGTTCAGTCAAGGGGAGCAGCCCCAAAGAGATATACCCTTTTCCATTGATGTCAAAGGGGGAGAGATAGTCACATTGATGTGGAGAGATGAATATTGATGAGGAGCGATGATCATAGAGGTAGCATGAGCATTGTCATGTCTCGGTGTTTCCATCAATGATTGGTGTTGACATCAATGTTGGTGTTGCCATCAATTCCAAAGGGGGAGATTTTTGTACTATGTTGTCATTGATGTCAAGCATTTCCATAGTGATGTGTTTGTATCATTGATATATTGATTATTGGTTATATGTTCATTGATGTAATTTTTATCAAAGGGTTGATGTCAAGTGGTGTCATAATGATGTGTTTATTTTAAAGTGAGTTGTATCATTATTGTCATGTCATGGTTGATAGGAAGAACCAAATGGATAAACTCCAAAGTGGTCCCCTTATGGTGAAATCCCTCATGGGAAGACACTTTGTGAATTCCAAATGGCTAGGTGGTTGAGTAGCCCAAGAGTGTGGTTAGGAAACCCAATTTTGATTCAGTAATAATGTAATGATTAGTGAATTTGTGGGAGAAACTATTCCATATGGATAGTATATGGCATGTCGTTTATGGTGATATGTGGAATGTCACATAACTCCTCACGGTTAGAGTGTTATGGCCATGTGAAGTTGAATAACCCTCATGAGTTATCTAGAATCCCCTAGAAGGTCAAAGAAGTCAAATTATTCTAGAAGATCCTAGAAGAATTAGACCAGTTAAACTGGTTAGTCATGGGTTAAGTGGTTGCAACAAGAAAACAATTAAAATAAATTAGTTGTAACTAGAAGTTGAGAGTTTACTATTTGTGGATAAAGTGGTTGTAAGTGGACAAAGTAGTTAGGAGTGGGTTAGCCACAAAAGAAGGAAGTTGGGTAAGTTGGTTAGAAGATAACCCCTAGAGGAAGCTACTTGGAGAAGTATAAATAAGAGACCAAGGGTCTCTTATGAACATGATCTTTAAGCATATTGAATATCCATTTGTGAAAGGTTATTTGGGAAGGTATTATTGATAGAGAAAAATCGTGGCAGAAAAACTATGGATGAAAAATCGCAGTAGAATAATCGCGACATCAAAACCATGGCAACATAATTGCATCAGCAGAACCATGACAATAGAATAGCGGCAGTAGAATTGCAACAGCAGAATTGCGACAGCAAAACCATGACAATGGATTTGGCAGCTGCAGAAAGTTTGCAGTCTGGTAACCACATCATATTTGCATTGTTCCAATTGTTGCATGGTATGCTATAGGTCTTCATGATTGCTACAGGATTAAAGGTATGGTTTTGGAACATGGTCTTGTGTAAGAGTTTATGGTATTTGGTTTATGGAGAGTATGGTGTATTGCTAGAGGTATCTTGTTGGTTAACTTGGTGATATTTTTCATATGGTTGAGAGTTGACTTGATGATTGATCTTTTTGAGCAGATCAGATTTTGATTATGAGATTGATGAGACAGGTTCAGGTGACAGGTTATTGTGATAGGTTGTGTTATGCATATTTGATGCACTTGTATTGGTATATACTGTTGGTATAGTTTGAGAGATTTCTTTGTGTCTACAAGTTGTGTCTTGTACTTGAAGGTTAGATTCATCACATCTTTGTTGGTGTTGAGATATGTAGGTTGGGTATTGCAATTGAGAGTTGGTTCTCTCTTTGAGTTGGTGCTCTTTTCTGTTGGTGCTGATAAAACCTGAGATTGTAGTATCATGTAACATATAATACAAAAATATTAAACATATATCTGGTGCTATTTTTGTTCATTATTGTGATGGTTCAAAGTTATTTATTGGTTATGTATGTTGTTGAGATATGTTTTCATGCAAGCAACTAAGTGTGAATGGAAATAATGGGTAAATGGTGATTGCTAACTAAATTTTTGTAAGAAGTGTAAAAAGAGCCTCACACTGATTCACCCCCCCCCTCTTAGTGTGGTCGGTGTGTCCAACACATAATATTTAAATTGGTCTTCATGTATCCTCATAATTAGGATGTCAATATCTTCAACACATTGTGAAAAGGAAATCATAGAAATATCTTGTGGAAAGTTAATTATGTGGCCAATATATTTTTATTTCCCACCATGAGCATGCATCACTTACAATATTAGATTAATGTGTGTTATTATCACCTCTTCAACTTGGGTAAGTACTCTCAGAACATGAGGTTGGTCACCAAGATCCATGTTATTCCAATGAGAGAAATGATGGGAACCTCATGCATTCTTACACCTTTTACAGATAGGTCCTTAAATCCATCTGAAAAACTGGATTCTAGGATAAGATTCATGGGAAACATAGAACATTTGGAAAATTGAGAGATTATCAATCTTCTCCCAATTTTTTTAATGAAGTAAATTCATGTTTCTATCAAAATGATGGAAAACATGTTGATTCACTTGATGAATAGGAACTCTATACATAGGATCATGTTGAGCACAAATTGCAAGAGTAAAATTGTGATGTCCCYAGCCCTCAAACATCTGCCAGGAAATGATACCTAAACAACTATATATTTGTTTTTTTTCTTTGATACCATTTTGTGACTGTTCTCGGCCTTGAACCAATAGGCCATGCCATGCCACYGAATAACTTTGCAGAAATATTCACATATAAAACTTAACGAGAATAAATAGAGATAACATTTGATATTCATATATATTTATATACATATCTATCTAATTCAATTTAACAGTTATAACATTTTGTTCATGCACCTATTCATGCAGAAACAACATTAAAAGATACATGCAATAAATACAGACAATTCCAATAACATTAAAACTTGAATCAAGATACACACCATATAGAGAACATATATTTGGTACTTATATTTTAATAGATGAGAACCAACTGCGTGCATACCTTCCACGAACCTCCCATCCTTAGACCACGCTGCTCATCACACTCAATAGTCGATCACCCCCGAGCTGGGACTAAACTCCATCAGGAAAGGGATTCCTAGGCTTGGCAAGGACAATGGGAAAGTTGCACAGATCAACAGGAAGGATTTTCTCCAAGGAGCCAATTACGTTCACAACCCACAAACCCTCATTGCCCACACACCTGTCCCACCCCAGGAGTGTACACCTTCACTATCACAAGTCCATTGATTGTCCACCTCTCTTATAGGGCTTCTACAATAGGATGGACCAAAAGTCTCAGAGTACTATAGCTGCTACGGGACTCCCTCCAAGAGAACTCACCTCCTCAGCACACTCTCTCACCTAGAGAGAGTTTCTCACAGGCCTGACAACTTGCCTCTTCTCTCTAGTTCCTAAGACTAGCAGGTAACCTCTGCAACAAAAATTGGGTAAGGCTCTAGTAATGATAGCAAGCCACACCAGTCCAGAGAAAACATGGGTAGAAACAACAAAGGCTAAGGAAATATATGGCTCAGAAACTACGTAGTCGTGATGTGCTTCATAAGAAACACAATTAGCTTCATTACATGGGTGTGTGGGTTTCAGAAGTTGTAGAGATCGATGATGGAGGCAATGGTTGGTTGTGTCAATGATCTAAAAATGATGAAGACTTGTATTCTTGAAAATATTTGCAAGTTTTAATCCAAGTATTCTTATGCAAATGGATCAATTTTGCAAACACAACTTTTATAAAAATTACACATTTAAGATGCATATAAACAATAGCAAATAGCAGTGAACAGAAAACACATAACACAACAAATGATAAAGGAGTTCACCCCTCTCTTGGGCTACATCTCCTAGTCTAGCTTCCAATGGATCTTTTGTATTATTTTCTCAAAGTGATAAAATATGTGTTTTACAATGCTCAAAATTCCAAATAGATGGCTCCAATGGCTTCAGAACATCCAAAAAACCCCTAGCTGGGCTTTTTCGGCACCTCGTTTGGCCAAAAATTGAAGAAGATAGGCTTCCTAGAAGTTCCCCTTCAAACTTGTTGTCTTTGGATTGCCAAAATGCACCTCTGCCTCCTCAACCTAGCCCCCACGTGCATTTTTGTGTTAAAACTCAGCACTGGGTGCAACCGCCAAACGGTGCAAAGGGTAGGATGGTTACACGCTTAGCCCCTAATTGCCAAGTCCATGGACACATGGCCACCATATGATCCATGCGCAATACATAAAAGGGGTTAAGTTTAAATTACATATGGTAATGGTTGGATAGGCGCACACCGATGGTTACATTGTATACACATATGACCGGGGGTCGGGGCTAAGCCCCGGCCATGGACCGCACCCCATATCAAAACTATATCAATTCAAATAAAATTTGTGCCATATATATAATAAGAAACATACAGTGGCGTTCCGGTTGGGTGACCCTTCCCAAAACGTTACCCCTACCCGGAGGTTGCGGGGTTGAATCCTGCCAACAACATAAATTTTAAACCAACACCAGGGTGACATGTGGCAGCCATTGATTGGGCCACGTGTCAGCATTCCATTCGCCACCATTTCCACGTGTCATATGCCAAATTTTCCACACGACTGACAACCAACACCAGCCACGTGTTGTATGGCCCTGCCACGTGTCATATGGTCCTACCACGTCAGCATCCGTACGGACTGTATAGTCAATGCATTTTTTTTACATGTTTGTTGATTTGAATAGAACGTGATATCTCTCTCATCTGACATCTGTTTGAACCCAAATGAGTTGCATTGGGTTCGTGACGACGAGGTGTACACTCCTGTTCGATTTGAAGCGATTCCGATCACTTTGAATTTTGAGCAAAATTTGATCCCCTGGATCACACCTCCCCATTGGAAAGCTTTTGGACCTCCAAAAGACTATTTTTAGTCTATTTGAAGATGAGGGTATAGTTCCCTCACCTTTTCAACCTCACTCCACTTGGATTTGCTTGGATTTGTGCCTTTAAGACGAATTCAAAGATATTCCACATTTCCTCGTTTTGAAGTTCTCATTCTCCTATCAAGGATTGTGTCTTCATGTAGTTCTGTAAGATATTCTAGGGAGAAATCATCTATAGAAGGAATCTGAACATGTGCTCCTTGATCATCAATCAAAGGAGGCTCATAAAATTTCANCCAAGTATTCTTATGCAAATGGATCAATTTTGCAAACACAACTTTTATAAAAATTACACATTTAAGATGCATATAAACAATAGCAAATAGCAGTGAACAGAAAACACATAACACAGCAAATGATAAAGGAGTTCACCCCTCTCTTGGGCTACATCTCCTAGTCTAGCTTCCAATGGATCTTTTGTATTATTTTCTCAAAGTGATAAAATATGTGTTTTACAATGCTCAAAATTCCAAATAGATGGCTCCAATGGCTTCAGAACATCCAAAAAACCCCTAGCTGGGCTTTTTCGGCACCTCGTTTGGCCAAAAATTGAAGAAGATAGGCTTCCTAGAAGTTCCCCTTCAAACTTGTTGTCTTTGGATCGCCAAAATGCACCTCTGCCTCCTCAACCTAGCCCCCACGTGCATTTTTTTGTTAAAACTCAGCACTGGGTGCAACCGCCAAACGGTGCGAAGGGTAGGATGGTTACACGCTTAGCCCCTAATTGCCAAGTCCATGGACACATGGCCACCATATGATCCATGCACAATACATAAAAGGGGTTAAGTTTAAATTACATATGGTAATGGTTGGATAGGCGCACACCGATGGTTACATTGTATACACATATGACCGGGGGTTGGGGCTAAGCCCCGACCATGGACCGCACCCCATATCAAAACTATATCAATTCAAATAAAATTTTTGCCATATATATAATAAGAAACATACAGTGGCGTGCCGGTTGGGTGACCCTTCCCAAAACGTTACCCCTACCCGGAGGTTGCGGGGTTGAATCCTGCCAACAACATAAATTTTAAACCAACACTAGGGTGACATGTGGCAGCCATTGATTGGGCCACGTGTCAGCATTCCATTCGCCACCATTGCCACGTGTCATATGCCAAATTTTCCACACGACTGACAACCAACACCAGCCACGTGTTGTATGGCCCTGCCACGTGTCATATGGTCCTACCACGTCAGCATCCGTACGGACTGTATAGTCAATGCATTTTTTTTACATGTTTGTTGATTTGAACAGAACGTGATATCTCTCTCATCTGACATCTGTTTGAACCCAAATGAGTTGCATTGGGTTCGTGACGACGAGGTGTACACTCTTGTTCGATTTGAAGCGATTCCGATCACTTTGAATTTTGAGCAAAATTTGAACCCCTGGATCACACCTCCCCATTGGAAAGCTTTTGGACCTCCAAAAGACTATTTTCAGTCTATTTGAAGATGAGGGTATAGTTCCCTCACCTTTTCAACCTCACTCCACTTGGCTTTGCTTGGATTTGTGCCTTTAAGACGAATTCAAAGATATTCCACATTTCCTCGTTTTGAAGTTCTCATTCTCCTGTCAAGGATTGTGTCTTCATGTAGTTCTGTAAGATATTCTAGGGAGAAATCATCTATAGAAGGAATCTGAACA
>JZKD02S2346532.1:395777-419453 GCA_000966675.3 Picea glauca
TTCAATGAATCCTATGTATGGGAGAGAGAGAAACTTTTCTAGATCAACCTTGAGCTACAATGCAAAATTTCCTTGAAATGCAAAAGAAAACAATCACTTATCAAATGACAATTCTCTATGTTCCTTTTTCAATACTTCAACAATCTCAAAAATTTGATTTTCAATGTTTTCGAAAACAAATTTTTTTTTTTGAAAGAAAAATGTTTTTGTTCACTTTTCAAAAAGGACCCACACTATGATAGTGAGAGCATAGAAAATCAAAAACCAAATGAACAAGCAATGACAAACCCAATCAACTCTTTCAATGAAAACAAAAATAAAGAGAAAACCAATGTAATCTTCTCAAATGCAAAAGAAAAATGACTTTTCAAACCAATAATAAAATGAGAAAAACCAAGAACTCAACTTTCAACCAATCACTGGTTCTTAACTAATCCAACACACTCATATTCTGAAATCAGAGAGAATGGTTTTGCCAAGAAAAGCTAAGAAACGAAAGTCAAGACAAGGATGTCAAGAATAATCTTGAAATCCAAAAATAGTTTATACACGCAAACAAAGACAAGCAAGAAATCAATCAAATGATCCAAAAGGCTTTTATGAGGAAATCAAACTGATCTGGGCAGTTAAAAATGCCAAAACTCAAATCCAAAAATTTGAACAAAAGAGTTCGCAGGAAGGTAATATAACACAATGCGAGAATCAATGATTCTCGCAGGTGACCCTTGAGCAAGGTGCGAGAACCTCTCACTGAAACCTAAAGGCAGAGTGTGAACTCTACCTATTTTCGCAGGCTGCAATGAAGTACAGTGCGAGAATGCCTGAACATAGTCAAAATTTTGAAAAATGAAGCAAAATTTAAAAAGACCTTTAGACCCAAAGGGTCTATCAGGATATCCTGAAGACTCGGAGATTGACAGGATAGGAGAAAAATGAAACTAGAGGAAATGGCCATAGAAAAACACCAAAATCCACAAAGAAAATGGGATGTTCCCCAGTGGAGTCGCCAATTTTGTTATTGGATAAATCTGTAGGTGTGGACACTAACTGATCTCCCTAGATCCACCTGGATCTAGAACAAATCAAGACAGAACATGACTCTTTCCCTAGATTCCAACCATTGAATTAAATAGGAGGCAAGAACAAATGACATACCTTATTATTGCTTACTATGGTATTTGTTGCTCTCGCTTCGCTCCAGTGCTCTCGTGCCACCGAGACCAAGACAACACAAACCAACCAAAGTGAAGATAGCACAATCTATTCAACAGTCAATCTATGTATATGATCAAGGAATTATACAATAAAGTGGAAATAGCTTTATGGGAAAGGGACATATTACTGTATCATATTAATGGAAAGTAAAGATTACAACCTAGGCCTTGATGTTGCAAACTTCCTTTCGATGGCCCTTGACTCTGACACACACACTTGCTCACTTGCATGAAGAAGATCAACCTCTTTGGATAAACTTGTTGTAGTCTCCAAGCTGTTGTAGCTTCAGTCCTTCACACAATTCTTTCACTAATTCTCCAATGAATCTTGCTTAACCTTGCTTAACCTTTTCCATGANTAATTCCCTCAATATATAGGAGAGAATGAATTAGTTACTTGGATAAGAATGATCCCAAAATATCAGGGAATCCAGTACTAGGATAACCATTCGAATTCCATCTCATCCTTCTAGAGGATTCCCTTCTAGAAGCATCAAGAATTCATCTTTTTCCTTGCTTTAGAAAGAGTTCTCACCCTAGCGGTTCAACATAGTGTGAACTTCTCACACCCTAGCTTAAGGCAGCCTGCGAGAATCGTGCATTCTCGCAAGCAAATATACTAGTATCCTGCGAACAGTCTTCAAAAATGAGTTTTCTAGAAGAGATGAAAATAAATTTTTCTCAGGAGAAAGTTCTTATGAAGAGTCTAAGTACACCATCATTAATACATCATCACGATGACCAAAATCATGGGTAACACCCTTGCATTTGGGTTATGAGAAGATTTTTTGAACGCACCTTTTGGGATGCGTGTCATGGTTTTGCCCAATGTCTTCTCGATCCGAAGAGGAAGAGATGGGATTTCATCTTCTTTACTTTTCTTAGAGGTACTTGGATTACTGTAGTCATGTGCTCTATTCATTATAAAGGCATCACCTTTCACCATATACATATTCGCAGATGGTGGATTATTCATAGGCACAGGGGCTCCTTGACTACCCCCTTCCGTTCTTGTAGATGCCTGGGTTAGATTTTTCCCATGTTGAAATGGGTTTGTTAACACAACAGGTTGTTGCTGTGACAATAACTTTTGGGCCTTTGCAAGTTGAGGGAACTTATGAGTCGGGTGGTCTTCCGTGCAAAGGTTACATGGATACTTCAATTTTCTTTTCCCAGTGTTTCCATCGCCATCATTATTAGTGGGTTTCTTATCCCCCTTACCCTTCTTATGTTTTTTATTCTTTCCATTAGGCTACTGGGTGGCCTTTGGATTTGTCGATTGCACATTGTGTACATTTGACATTTGGGTAGGGGGAACAGTTGAACCAGTGGTCTGGCTGGTCGTTGTGTGCTGTATAGATAGTTGCTACAATTGTTTTCTTAACTGTTCAATGGGCTTTGCTTGTGCTAAACCAACAATTCCATCAACATGCGGTCCAACTTTTTGTCTGGTTTTATCAAGTATGGATTGTGGCGCATCCGACAAGATCTCGTATAGTAGACCAGATTAAGAATAAATTAGCTCAAGATGCTAAGCTCTCATGATTGCATATTCTTCAGAAAACACTCCTGACATTGCGATGTCTTTGGATAACTATGGGACCAAATACTTAAGGAACCACTCAAGAAGGAATGTTGGTGGGACTGACACCTTAATCAAACTCTTCCGACGTCTCCATTCTTGGATGTGATCCAAGATATGGTATGCCTTTGTCTTTTCGAAATTGGCCATCAATTCTGTGCTGACGTGATATCTCACAGGTGACTGGAAATGGTTTAGTAAAGCCATTACCAATTGTCCAAAGGAAGAGTATCTTGAGCGGTCCAGCTCAATGTACCATTTCGCAACACTCCTAATGAGAGTGCATTGAAAAAATCGCAACTGTACGGAGTCATCTTTTAATGAATTAGATGAGCACCAAATATGAAAGGTAGTCACATGATCCCTTGGATCTTTGTTAGGCTTGTCTTTGAACTTTGGTATGTCCGAAGGCAATTTCGTTGGCATAGGGGCCCAACGCAAATCGTGACAGATGGGGTCATTCAACAACCTTGTTAATTCTGGAAAATGTAAGGTTGACAGGAAATATAGTTTGGGTTGTTGGTGATAACCATGGAAAAAGGGACTTGGAGTTTGAATGGCACCGGGTTTCCAGGAAACGTTGGGTTTTTGGCCAGGGTTCTGGTAGAAACCATGGCCATGATCAGCGTATAGATTCTACATTTGAGGAGATATCATCGACTGATTCCCAAAATAGGATGTAGATGGTTGGGGATGCATTACATTTGGAGGACTTTGGGAAGGGTTTCCCCATGTTGATCCCATGGGCATAGGTCCTGTGCCTTTCCTGGGGTTCCATTGATTGTGAAAGGAGTTGCCCCTGATTGACATTCCTGATGAGGGAACTGGTTCCTGCCAAGAATTCCAAGGTCTTGCTATGGAAGGAATTTCTGGGTGTGCCCCCTGTGTAGGAATAGTACCATGCATAGGATTTGGTTTTCCATAAATAGGATTGCCCTTGGTCAAAAAAGCAGCTGATGAGAAAGTATTTTTACCAAACACTCTGAACAAATAAAATGGTGTAGAACCTATCAGCATACTTTGAGAAGGTAGTCCTTGACTCCCTACTCCTATCGCACTATGGTGTGTGTTTGGTTCGGCAGGAGGCTGGTGAGCACCATCGAGTGAAGGGGATGAAGGAAGTATATGACCTCCTAAATTTATCCCTATGGACCTTGACAAAGGAGTGTTAGAGATCCATGCCCCTAGACCTACAGTTTGTGTAGTGGAGGAGGTAAGTACAAGGATTGTACTTGAGCTAAGAATCTCATATGAGAAGAAAGGGCCTGTCGCACTCTGTATGAAAGGATTAGCGCCAAAGACGAGGTCGGACCACTGCTTGTGGTAGAGGAAGTCAAGACCATGGTGTCTTGGACCGACGACGATGGGCTAGGGAGTGGAAAACCCCATGTGCTGATAGTCATGGTGGGAATAGAAGAATTCCCGGTAGAAGTGGCAGCATTCGTTTCCATTGCTGCATGCGACATTGTCTAGAGCTCGTAAGGTAGTACCTGTATGATGATGGGCATTGTTAGATCAATGATTGGAGGGTTATAAGGACCAATAGCTTCCACTTCGAGGTCATCAATGGTTGGTTCCTTTGGATGTTGGTCAGGTACAGTTTCCTGTGACCTGGTTGCTTCAAAAGACCCTCGTTGGTCTAGCTCTCGCCTTAGCAGTGGTGGGGGTGGCTCCAGTGTAACTAGTGGCAGGCCCAGAAGCCTTCATGACTGGAAGAGCTCGTGATCCTCCACTGTGNAAGATTTTTTGAACGCACCTTTTGGGATGCGTGTCATGGTTTTGCCCAATGTCTTCTCGATCCGAAGAGGAAGAGATGGGATTTCATCTTCTTTACTTTTCTTAGAGGTACTTGGATTACTGTAGTCATGTGCTCTATTCATTATAAAGGCATCACCTTTCACCATATACATATTCGCAGATGGTGGATTATTCATAGGCACAGGGGCTCCTTGACTACCCCCTTCCGTTCTTGTAGATGCCTGGGTTAGATTTTTCCCATGTTGAAATGGGTTTGTTAACACAACAGGTTGTTGCTGTGACAATAACTTTTGGGCCTTTGCAAGTTGAGGGAACTTATGAGTCGGGTGGTCTTCCGTGCAAAGGTTACATGGATACTTCAATTTTCTTTTCCCAGTGTTTCCATCGCCATCATTATTAGTGGGTTTCTTATCCCCCTTACCCTTCTTATGTTTTTTATTCTTTCCATTAGGCTACTGGGTGGCCTTTGGATTTGTCGATTGCACATTGTGTACATTTGACATTTGGGTAGGGGGAACAGTTGAACCAGTGGTCTGGCTGGTCGTTGTGTGCTGTATAGATAGTTGCTACAATTGTTTTCTTAACTGTTCAATGGGCTTTGCTTGTGCTAAACCAACAATTCCATCAACATGCGGTCCAACTTTTTGTCTGGTTTTATCAAGTATGGATTGTGGCGCATCCGACAAGATCTCGTATAGTAGACCAGATTAAGAATAAATTAGCTCAAGATGCTAAGCTCTCATGATTGCATATTCTTCAGAAAACACTCCTGACATTGCGATGTCTTTGGATAACTATGGGACCAAATACTTAAGGAACCACTCAAGAAGGAATGTTGGTGGGACTGACACCTTAATCAAACTCTTCCGACGTCTCCATTCTTGGATGTGATCCAAGATATGGTATGCCTTTGTCTTTTCGAAATTGGCCATCAATTCTGTGCTGACGTGATATCTCACAGGTGACTGGAAATGGTTTAGTAAAGCCATTACCAATTGTCCAAAGGAAGAGTATCTTGAGCGGTCCAGCTCAATGTACCATTTCGCAACACTCCTAATGAGAGTGCATTGAAAAAATCGCAACTGTACGGAGTCATCTTTTAATGAATTAGATGAGCACCAAATATGAAAGGTAGTCACATGATCCCTTGGATCTTTGTTAGGCTTGTCTTTGAACTTTGGTATGTCCGAAGGCAATTTCGTTGGCATAGGGGCCCAACGCAAATCGTGACAGATGGGGTCATTCAACAACCTTGTTAATTCTGGAAAATGTAAGGTTGACAGGAAATATAGTTTGGGTTGTTGGTGATAACCATGGAAAAAGGGACTTGGAGTTTGAATGGCACCGGGTTTCCAGGAAACGTTGGGTTTTTGGCCAGGGTTCTGGTAGAAACCATGGCCATGATCAGCGTATAGATTCTACATTTGAGGAGATATCATCGACTGATTCCCAAAATAGGATGTAGATGGTTGGGGATGCATTACATTTGGAGGACTTTGGGAAGGGTTTCCCCATGTTGATCCCATGGGCATAGGTCCTGTGCCTTTCCTGGGGTTCCATTGATTGTGAAAGGAGTTGCCCCTGATTGACATTCCTGATGAGGGAACTGGTTCCTGCCAAGAATTCCAAGGTCTTGCTATGGAAGGAATTTCTGGGTGTGCCCCCTGTGTAGGAATAGTACCATGCATAGGATTTGGTTTTCCATAAATAGGATTGCCCTTGGTCAAAAAAGCAGCTGATGAGAAAGTATTTTTACCAAACACTCTGAACAAATAAAATGGTGTAGAACCTATCAGCATACTTTGAGAAGGTAGTCCTTGACTCCCTACTCCTATCGCACTATGGTGTGTGTTTGGTTCGGCAGGAGGCTGGTGAGCACCATCGAGTGAAGGGGATGAAGGAAGTATATGACCTCCTAAATTTATCCCTATGGACCTTGACAAAGGAGTGTTAGAGATCCATGCCCCTAGACCTACAGTTTGTGTAGTGGAGGAGGTAAGTACAAGGATTGTACTTGAGCTAAGAATCTCATATGAGAAGAGAGGGCCTGTCGCACTCTGTATGAAAGCATTAGCGCCAAAGATGAGGTCGGACCACTGCTTGTGGTAGAGGAAGTCAAGACCATGGTGGCTTGGACCGACGACGATGGGCTAGGGAGTGGAAAACCCCATGTGGTGATAGTCATGGTGGGAATAGAAGAATTCCCGGTAGAAGTGGCAGCATTCGTTTCCATTGCTGCATGCGACATTGTCTAGAGCTCGTAAGGTAGGACCTGTATGATGATGGGCATTGTTAGATCAGTGATTGAAGGGTTATAAGGACCAAGATCTTCCACTTCGAGGTCATCAATGGTTGGTTCCTTTGGATGTTGGTCAGGTACAGTTTCCTGTGACCTGGTTGCTTCAAAAGACCCTCGTTGGTCTAGCTCTCGCCTTAGCGATGGTGGGGGTGGCTCCAGTGTAACTAGTGGCAGGCCCAGAAGCCTTCATGACTGGAAGAGCTCGTGATCCTCCACTGTGTGAGAAGATCAAAGAAACACTAGGGATTTATATTCGTTCAAAAAATAGCACACACTAGAAAAAGTCCCTACGAGATAAAACAAGCAATCACTAAACTAGTTGGAAGAACAGTTACAACAACCAACACTAGAGAAACTTATCGGTGCAAATGCAACTCAAATATGGAAGAAACCTTCAGGTATACTCTACAAAGAGTGGCCCAATTTTTGTCTTAGGTACTGCGGTATACCCATGCAGTCACCTATGTAAGTCCCTAGAAAGATAGGGAACTAGGTTGCCAGCGCGTGAATAGTCACCAGGCGGGTACAGTCGATACTCAGGTAGACCACAATGAGTAGGGTACCAAGCCCAAAACCTGTCAAGTGTATCAAAAATAAGTGGTCTGAAAGACAACTGAGGACCTGGAAGGGATTTGATATCCACAAAGCTCCATGGAAAATGCAATCGACGGAATCCCAAGACAAGCCCTCTATATGTCTTCTCCACTACGCTTGGTTCAGCTTTGGAGGGGCTATCTCCGCTACTTTTCCTTACGCGACCTTGTGTTAGAGGGGGGTCCCAGATAAATTTCAAGGATTATGGAGATGAAACTAGTGATGTTTTGAGTGACACTAAGTGAAAATAAGAAGAAAAATGGAAACAAAATAACCTTTATGAACAAATTCAAATTTGTGTTTTTCAATTGCCTAACCAGCTTTTCAAATTATGATTTCTAAGATCTTTCAACCAGCCCACTCAACACAAGATTTCACTCGACTCCGAGCTACTTAATGTCTAAGTAAACCATTCAGAACTTATGAAAACAAAACTTTTTGTGATTATTAATGCAACCAACTACTCAATCAAAGAAAGCAGTGAAAAGATTTTTTTTTTATTTAATGCTCGCAAAAGAAAAAAGAAAAAATAACGACAAGTAAAGACCACAAAAAAATTATGGCCTAAGCGCAGATCGCATAGAGTCACTAAAAATAACACACAATCAGATTAAGATGGACTCTCACACTTGTCTAAAAACCCTATAAAAGGAAAATTTTGAGGAAAACTTCTTAATGAAAAAGAATTTTTTTTTTGTGATCAAACCTATGTGACTGACTGTTATGATAGAGATCAAGAAACCTGAAAGGTATAACTCTTGATAAGGAAAAGGATGACTGCCTCTCCCTCAACAAAATTTTTCTCAACAGGCACACAACTGACAATTCAACAACCAACGTGTGCACACGAGATGTGTAAAGTCAGGGCGCATGTACACATGTGCATACCTTATGTAGGTCACGTGAACTTCTACAACTCTTCAAAAATAAAAAGAAAAGAAATCAAGCACTGGTAGAGATTATTGGTATTGAGAACTAGAATCTCTTGAAGACTCAGAAAATGACTTTTCCAAAAAAAAGAAAACAATGCAAGGAAAAATTCATAGAACAAAACCAATATGAGGTGGAACCTAAGCTACAAAACTGCAAACACATAAACCAGAATGAGATCCATAAAACCCCTGAGGAAGATTACTCTTGACAGGGGAGAGGATGATTGCCTCTCTAAATTGTTTTTTTATGAATTCACACACATGACTGACACTTCATCAGCTAATGTGTACATGCAGTCTGTATGAAGTTAGGGCGCGGGTACACATGTGCAAGCCTTGTGCAGACTGCATGTACCTTTGTGATTCTTATAAAAAAAAATGCAGCTAAGCAAAAAAACAGAGACCACTGGTATGGAAGACTAGAATCTTTGTTAGCTCATACTTTTGCAGAAACTTTAAAAATAAAGGATGAAACCAATTTTTAAAAAATACCCAAGAAAGCAATCCCAGAAAACCCTAGAGATCCCTAGTGGAGTCACCAATTCTATTGTTGGGTAAATCTTCCCTACAGACTTAGCATTTAAGGGATTTGATCATGCATGCAGAAAATGACCATTCAAAAGGCCTCTACTTTTCCTATTCTCCCAACACAAAACCCAACATTCATGCAATACAAAGGTATCAACAAGATTGGGTAACTCTACCTTAATTCCTTCATTTGATGTCGATCCCTTTGTTTTCTCTCACTCTTTGATTGCAAGCCTCCTTCCAAATTTGGCCTGTATTCACACATGCACAAACAGAGAACTACAAATAGGAATTTCATATACTAATTGTTGGATTAGTTGTGACAATATCATAAAATAAACATTCAACTTGAACACATGATATGGTGGGAYGGGAAAAGTATTCCTTTTTGTATTAATCTTCACAAGAGTAAACTTACAATATGTGGTCGACACTGCTCCTCGAAACTAGTCCTTGGCTCCTCTTCAACTGTCCTCCAACTGCTTTTCTCTATACTTCTCTTTGCACAAGGATGGCTAACAAAGGGAATGCCAATTTGGGTATAGTTTCTTTACTATGATTTTCCTCCTTTCAAATGGGACCCCTACCCCTTCTTTTATAGGTTAGAAGGAGCTAGGTATTTGGTCGAGTGACTAGCCATGCATGGTCGAAAGGTTTAGTTAACTTTCCTAAAGTTGTGTGTTCCATCAGAAAATTTCCTTTTTTCATACTTTTGTAGGTACACAAAGGATGTAGTGAGTCATCTAGCATGCACACGTGTGCAGTAATGGAGCAGGGCGCATGAGCTTTTAAAAATGGGGTTTTTAAGAAGAGTTGTTCAGTGATGGCTTGGAAAAGTAGGGCTATGAGATGGCCTGATGCCAAGTAAGCATGCATTGTGAAAATTAGGGTTATAACACTAGGGGCACAATTATATAATCGTAGAGTAGACTACTTCAAAAAGTGGGTTGAGGCTATGCCAACGTTCAAAGATGATGGTGGGACAACAACTCTCTTTTTGTTTAACCGGATAATAGCAAGGTTCAGCATCCTGAGGGAGATCACCACCGACCATGGCAGTCACTTTCAGAATAAAATGATGTTCGAGTTAATTTCAAATCTTGGGTTGAGGCAAGAGCATTCATCACCATACTACCCACAAGAGAATGGTCAAGTGGAAGATGTGAATAAGTCTCTCAAGACTATTTTGTAGTGAACGATCAATTCTACCAAATCAAATTGGCATTTCATGTTGTACTTGACATTATGGGCCTACCGAATGTTTGTTAAGACTACAACCGATTTCTCACCTTTTCAACTCATTTACGGGTTGGAAGTAGTATTTCCTATAGAGTGCCAGATCCCGTCTCTAAAGTTGGAAGTACAGTTATTTCTAGACACTTCACCACTCAAAGAGAATTTATTATATCTCAAGTGGCTCAATGAGAAGCGTCGAGATGTAGCCTTGGCTAACAAGGCTCACAAACAAAGATTCAACTTCCAGTATGATTGGTCCATTCATCCTTGGATTTTCTCTGAAGGAAACCTTGTTCTGGTCTATGACCAAGATAAAGATCCCCTGGGGGCAGGCAAGTTCAAACCCATGTGGTTTAGACCTTTCATCATGAAGGAGGTACTAAAGAAGGGTGCTTATCGTCTGGTAGACTTTGAGGGAAATTCTTTGGCAAAGCCTAGAAATGGGCTCTACCTCAAGAAGTATTACTCGTAGGTAGGTCGCCTTGGGTGACTTCTTGTACATATGTATAGTTTTTATACAGTTATTTTTTTTCTTTTTGTTTTATGGACGTGTCTTTTTTTATGTCATATTTTTCACTATGGAAGATGTCAAGTGAATCATAGGTGTTCGTTGGGTTTGTGGACGACGCTAGTTGACACACTCGGAGGCTTGCTTCCAAAGCTTGGTTGATTTTCACACCTCAGGGCCAATTGCTATCTTTTGTAGGTATCTGTTTAGGTGACACCACAAATAATGTTTTCGAATACAACACAGTAATAGAGTTGCTTCATGACACTTTGTCACATGGCATCTCTCACCTCTGGGTCTACTTAGATGCTCAGCTAGTTGTGCCCCAGTTAAATGGGGTTTACCGCATTTACGATCCTACTATACACCGACGATTCCTT
This sequence comes from Picea glauca, assembly GCA_000966675.3. Lineage (NCBI taxonomy): Eukaryota > Viridiplantae > Streptophyta > Pinopsida > Pinales > Pinaceae > Picea > Picea glauca. The sequence continues at coordinate 406,809 of JZKD02S2346532.1, forward strand.
AGGGTACGTCTCTTAGAAGGAAGATTTGATTACATTGCGTATATCCATGTTCCTAGGAGATTGAATTAAATTACAAATACTCTAGCTAATCATGTATTAGATTGGCATATTTCACACATGTAAGAAAAAGCACACACATGCACATGTAAATACATTTGTAAATAAATGTAATCCATTAGATATAAAAATATGTAAATACACACACACACATATATATATATATATCAAAATTATTAGAGTACATAGGTGGGCGCAAGCGCCTCAAAAATACATGTCCAGTTACGCCACAGGGCTTATGCCCTAAAAAATATACAAAAAGTTCTCTCGGCACGTAAGTGGTCCATATTAGCTAAGGGCGAGGCCTATTGGCCCTACCGTAGTGAACAATGACATTTTCCAAACACCGGAAGAGTTGAACCCAGATCCGTGGCACCCCAAATACGTGAGGTTGTATCGATGGCAGGAGATCCTCAATCTCTGCCATAGGGATTACACAAGTGAGCGCGGTGAGTTTCTGCTCCACCTGTCTCAAAACTCTCTCAACCTCTCCTACTGGAGGCCCCCCTACTGCTATTGCTTCTAGTTTGGTAGCTGTGAATGGTACTGGATTTCGTTGAGGATGTCACCCGATCCTCGAGAAGTCTACTGGATGCACTGGTCCCACATCTATACATAAACAGATACATAGTTGTCAAATACTTTGATTTCCATAAAAATGATATATATATAAAGAAACAAAAAATAAATAACATTAAAAACAAACATACCTATCTCTCCTCACTCTTCTCTTGGAGGTATGGGCATGTCCGGGTCCTTAGAGAAGTTGATCTCGACATAGGGGTAGTCCTCTATCACCAGAATCTTCCATGCCCACCAGTCAAAGAATGTGTCTTCAAAGGCCTTTATGGTCCTTCCTCCCCCCTGTCGTGGAAGGAAGGCTGCCCATATATATACTGTTGGGAGTGAGGCCTCATGCCCTCACATTGTCTCTCATTGACTGAGACCGAGTACTCTTTTGAAGAATAATGAGCACAAGATGGTCCCAAATCTGAAGTTTTTGTTGTCCCGCCCATGACACTCGGTGAGTTGTCTCTTCATGCAATCTAGCATGGTCATGATCTAGTCAAATATTTGTGCATTCAAGCAGTGCACTACAGAATGCATATGCACCTGGGATGCCTAATGTAAGGCCACAGATCTAGTGATCCACCCAATAAGTAGAACTATCACTTTCAATGATAGGTTCGTAATCTTGTTTATTGGCACCTGAGAACCTACCTTCTCAGTGTCGGCCTCACAATGTAGCCCAATCAACTCAGAAATGTTGTGAGGCCCGAGGGGGAAAGAATGCAAGTTGAGTGGTTCACCTCTCCTTGAGAAGCCATTCAAAAAGTAAATATCTTCAGTCATTGGAGTCAACAACCGCCCCTCGAGAATAAATGTCTCAGCATCAGGATGCCAGTAGTCTACCAAGGCATTCAATAGCCTGGGTTGTGCCCTCATGAATGGACACCAGAAGAACTTCCACAAACCACATTGTCTCAATGCGGCCATAGTTGTAGGGTCCTCATCGACCAGTATATCAATGTCTTCATGCTCCCTCTCTCTCCAATGGACATACATCCTACAAAATGACAAGTTCAAAGGAGGGTTAAACTTTTGTATCTTCAAAATTTTCCATGTGCTTGAGGGTGTATGCGGGCTGTATTGAGAATAGTCATGTATGCACGTGGGCAAATTTTTTTCTTCCCATGGGAATACACATGATGTCCTTGGACAGCCCGCGTACACGTAGGTCCACCCCTTTTTAAGAGTGCACACTCCCCAAAAATCTAAAATAAACAAAGAAGGGAAGTATTGAATTGCAAGAGGGGTTTATTTGTACTTACTTGGTCTAAGAAAAAGTTCATTTCATTCACTGAAGCTCCCAGAATCAATTCTTTTAGTAAAGGGGTGTTTTTGGCTTTTTGGTCAATTGTCAATTTGCAATGGTGATAATGAGCTGCCAAGCTTCTATTTATAGACTTTTTTGGCCCTTTTTGTCATTTTTTTTTAAACCCTTTTGTCATTTTTTATGGCTTGAAAATCATTTGGCATGGTTCTTGAGTTTCTTATTGGATGTTACGACACACTCCACTTTTGGTTTGGGGAACATTTTGGGAGATGGGTCACTTTTGAAGGTCCTTTGGTAAAAGTCACTTTTCCAACTTTTTTCATTTAAGTTAGGATTCCACCTCCCCTTTTTGCATCTCATTGTCTTTTCCACTTTTCCATAGGATTGATCCCATCGAATTGTGACACGAAACCATCATTGCTACTTAAGAAGTGTCGTAATTCGGTGGTAAAGCCTACTTCTTCATGGATGCCCTAGGTATATCCTGGTTGCATTTTGGTGTCTATGCTGTCTTTAATGACTTTAGGCTTGGGAGTCCTTATTAGTCTTGTTCTGATTACGAGTTTGAGCCTCATTTGCATGATTCATCATCACTCTGGACCTCACCCTTGGGACTCCTAAATGAAAATGAGTCTTCTTTAAGCCCTTTTCAAACTCTATAAACATGAAAAGATTGTTGAGAGATCTTGTTGCCCTTCACGCTCGCCAAACTAAAAATTGAAGGAACGTATGTCCAGTGGTAGTTTACCCCTTTTTCGGTCCAAATGGTCAATTGTACGAACAAAGGTATACTCTAGGAGCTTTTGCTCTCTAGAAGAGTATTCTCGGGTATAATTTTAACCCTTTTTTGGGCCTGAGGGACTAAATTTACCATAAAGGAACCCCCATGGAGTCCATATTTAATCTCTTTTCATATTCCCTAAAAATGAATATATAACTGAGTGACCTTGTTCCTTCACACTTGTTAATTTGTTCAAGAAGAACATCCCCTATGGAGTCCATAGTTAAGCTCTTTTCAGACTCCTTAAAAGTGAAAAGATCGGCGAGTGACCTTGTTCTTTCACACTTGTTAATTGGTTCAGAAAAACATCTACTGGCATGAGTTTAACCCTTTTTTTGGCCTGTAGATTAAGGAAGAAAAATGTACACCTCAGTAAATTCGTCTCGCCGAGAGAGTTCTCCCCAAAAAATTTCACTTTTTCGGGCTAGGAAGACTAAATCTAGAAAAAGGAAGCGAGTCCATAGTTAAGCTCTTTTCAGACTCCTTAAAATTGAAAATATTTCCGAGTGATCTTGTCTTTTTCACTCTCATTAAAATGGTTTTGAATAGACATCTTTTCAGTGCTAGTTTACCCATTTTTCGAACCGACTAGACTACCTTCAAAAAATTACCCCAGTGGAGTCTTCTTTTACGCTTTTTTAGACTCTCTAAAAATGAAAAACCATCGAGCTTACCTTCTCTGGGCTCATTAAAATTACATTGAAGGATGTTATCATTGTGTCTTATTAATTGCATTTGCATCCCTGCATCTTTGTCCTAATGCCTACTCCATGTGGCTCTTAGTTGAACCTTTTAAGCATGCCTTCTATGCAAGCCTTCTAGCACTTTGCCTCTACGTCTTGACACCTTGACCCATGGAAGTTTTTTCCCGAGTGTCCTTTTCCTACATATGTCTCCTTGCTCTGAGCATCATTGTGTTCCTCATGCTTGGAACTAGTATGTTTGTGACACTCGTTTCTTCTTTGTAATGTAACATTCTTTTATTCTTTTTCAAGCTTTCCAAAATTATTGAAAAAGACAAAAAAAAACAAATATACCCCAAAAAAGAGGATGGGAAAAGTATTTTCTTTTTATGGCAGCACAATGAGTCACCCTTGGAAAAATTACATCCTTCCATTTGTTTGTCAAGATTTGGGATTTAATATGACCTTAGGAAGTTGTTCTCGCTACATAGAGCTATGTCCTCCTCCATTTGGTTATTCTTCCAAACATATGGAGAGTTTGCATTTCCTCCTGCATCATGAACTTATGTCTATGCCATGCTGCCTGAGTCTCATCATTCATTGTGCTATTTTCCAAGGGACATTTTACCCAACTTGAGTTGGCCCTTTTGCAATTTTTCTCTTGACCTCATGCTCGACTATCCCAAAAGTCCAATCAAGTCTTTGTTTGAAATCAATGAAGTCCTCTGCCTGATCACCGAGATCCTCTTGTCTGTTCCCAACGAGCCATACAAGACCTCTGGGTAGTGAATTCCTACACTCACATTACACTCCTACCCTAGTTTTTAATATCTTGAAGTTGTTACTTGAGCTATGAAGGCCTCATCTCCAGCCATTAGGCATTATTAGCTTCTTGAAGATGGATACTATACATGTATATATTTTGATTTTGAGATGTAGATCCGATGTGTATTTCTCGTGGCTACACTTTATATAGTTATATGACATGGATCTGCAGTGTATTTGATTGGAAGCCATGATTTCATCCCGAGCATGGGTATGCCCGCCTCGGTGAGACAATTGTTATTTTGCAGATGGCACCTCCTGAACTCTGGTCTTGGGCTCATTCACTTTGTATGTTGGTAAAGATTTGTAATGTATTTCAGCCATCAGTTTCTCTTTTGATATCACACATTAGGGTTCATCTGTTATAACCCTAAATTTCACCTTACATTCATATCTGGCATCAGGCCATCTTACTTGTTATTTTTTCCAAGCCATCACTGAAAGCTCTTCTAAAAAAACACTATTTTTGAAGATGTACGCTCCCTACACCACTACTTCCTACGTGTGTACACTTGCTGCACCACTACAACTCACATACATATGCTAGCTTCACTATTATAGCACGTGTATACCCACAAAAGTTGCAAAAAATAAAAAGTTGCAAGGGGATACAGGATTTTGGGTAGTTTCCTAGCCAATTGATTGCCCATAGCCCATCACCCAACCGAATAACTATCTTTTTGGCATATAAAATAAGGTTTTGGGGTCCCATTCCTACAAGAAGCATGAAATCATTGAAACTCTACCCATTTCATAATCCCCCCTTGCCCCAAGAATTTGTAGCCACATTGTGAGTTTTGAGCCAAAATTCCCTATTATAGCATGTTTCCTCCATTACTAGCCTAATCCATTTCCTAGAGAGAGATGAAGAGGAGAAAGATACGTCGAAGCAGTTGGAGCTTGGTGAAGAGGAGCCCAGAANGTAATCTTGTTTATTGGCACCTGAGAACCTACCTTCTCAGTGTCGGCCTCACAATGTAGCCCAATCAACTCAGAAATGTTGTGAGGCCCGAGGGGGAAAGAATGCAAGTTGAGTGGTTCACCTCTCCTTGAGAAGCCATTCAAAAAGTAAATATCTTCAGTCATTGGAGTCAACAACCGCCCCTCGAGAATAAATGTCTCAGCATCAGGATGCCAGTAGTCTACCAAGGCATTCAATAGCCTGGGTTGTGCCCTCATGAATGGACACCAGAAGAACTTCCACAAACCACATTGTCTCAATGCGGCCATAGTTGTAGGGTCCTCATCGACCAGTATATCAATGTCTTCATGCTCCCTCTCTCTCCAATGGACATACATCCTACAAAATGACAAGTTCAAAGGAGGGTTAAACTTTTGTATCTTCAAAATTTTCCATGTGCTTGAGGGTGTATGCGGGCTGTATTGAGAATAGTCATGTATGCACGTGGGCAAATTTTTTTCTTCCCATGGGAATACACATGATGTCCTTGGACAGCCCGCGTACACGTAGGTCCACCCCTTTTTAAGAGTGCACACTCCCCAAAAATCTAAAATAAACAAAGAAGGGAAGTATTGAATTGCAAGAGGGGTTTATTTGTACTTACTTGGTCTAAGAAAAAGTTCATTTCATTCACTGAAGCTCCCAGAATCAATTCTTTTAGTAAAGGGGTGTTTTTGGCTTTTTGGTCAATTGTCAATTTGCAATGGTGATAATGAGCTGCCAAGCTTCTATTTATAGACTTTTTTGGCCCTTTTTGTCATTTTTTTTTAAACCCTTTTGTCATTTTTTATGGCTTGAAAATCATTTGGCATGGTTCTTGAGTTTCTTATTGGATGTTACGACACACTCCACTTTTGGTTTGGGGAACATTTTGGGAGATGGGTCACTTTTGAAGGTCCTTTGGTAAAAGTCACTTTTCCAACTTTTTTCATTTAAGTTAGGATTCCACCTCCCCTTTTTGCATCTCATTGTCTTTTCCACTTTTCCATAGGATTGATCCCATCGAATTGTGACACGAAACCATCATTGCTACTTAAGAAGTGTCGTAATTCGGTGGTAAAGCCTACTTCTTCATGGATGCCCTAGGTATATCCTGGTTGCATTTTGGTGTCTATGCTGTCTTTAATGACTTTAGGCTTGGGAGTCCTTATTAGTCTTGTTCTGATTACGAGTTTGAGCCTCATTTGCATGATTCATCATCACTCTGGACCTCACCCTTGGGACTCCTAAATGAAAATGAGTCTTCTTTAAGCCCTTTTCAAACTCTATAAACATGAAAAGATTGTTGAGAGATCTTGTTTCCCTTCACGCTCGCCAAACTAAAAATTGAAGGAACGTATGTCCAGTGGTGGTTTACCCCTTTTTCGGTCTGAATGGTCAATTGTACGAACAAAGGTATACTCTAGGAGCTTTTTCTCTCTAGAAGAGTATTCTCGGGTATAATTTTAACCCTTTTTTGGGCCTGAGGGAATAAATTTACCATAAAGGAACCCCCATGGAGTCCATATTTAAGCTCTTTTCAGATTCCCTAAAAATGAATATATAACTGAGTGACCTTGTTCCTTCACACTTGTTAATTTGTTCAAGAAGAACATCCCCTACGGAGTCCATAGTTAATCTCTTTTCAGACTCCTTAAAAGTGAAAAGATCGGCGAGTGACCTTGTCCTTTCACACTTGTTAATTGGTTCAGAAAAACATCTACTGGCATGAGTTTAACCCTTTTTTTGGCCTGTAGATTAAGGAAGAAAAATGTACACCTCAGTAAATTCGTCTCGCCGAGAGAGTTCTCCCCAAAAAATTTCACTTTTTCGGGCTAGGAAGACTAAATCTAGAAAAAGGAAGCGAGTCCATAGTTAAGCTCTTTTCAGACTCCTTAAAATTGAAAATATTTCCGAGTGATCTTGTCTTTTTCACTCTCATTAAAATGGTTTTGAATAGACATCTTTTCAGTGCTAGTTTACCCATTTTTCGAACCGACTAGACTACCTTCAAAAAATTACCCCAGTGGAGTCTTCTTTTACGCTTTTTTAGACTCTCTAAAAATGAAAAACCATCGAGCTTACCTTCTCTGGGCTCATTAAAATTACATTGAAGGATGTTATCATTGTGTCTTATTAATTGCATTTGCATCCCTGCATCTTTGTCCTAATGCCTACTCCATGTGGCTCTTAGTTGAACCTTTTAAGCATGCCTTCTATGCAAGCCTTCTAGCACTTTGCCTCTACGTCTTGACACCTTGACCCATGGAAGTTTTTTCCCGAGTGTCCTTTTCCTACATATGTCTCCTTGCTCTGAGCATCATTGTGTTCCTCATGCTTGGAACTAGTATGTTTGTGACACTCGTTTCTTCTTTGTAATGTAACATTCTTTTATTCTTTTTCAAGCTTTCCAAAATTATTGAAAAAGACAAAAAAAAACAAATATACCCCAAAAAAGAGGATGGGAAAAGTATTTTCTTTTTATGGCAGCACAATGAGTCACCCTTGGAAAAATTACATCCTTCCATTTGTTTGTCAAGATTTGGGATTTAATATGACCTTAGGAAGTTGTTCTCGCTACATAGAGCTATGTCCTCCTCCATTTGGTTATTCTTCCAAACATATGGAGAGTTTGCATTTCCTCCTGCATCATGAACTTATGTCTATGCCATGCTGCCTGAGTCTCATCATTCATTGTGCTATTTTCCAAGGGACATTTTACCCAACTTGAGTTGGCCCTTTTGCAATTTTTCTCTTGACCTCATGCTCGACTATCCCAAAAGTCCAATCAAGTCTTTGTTTGAAATCAATGAAGTCCTCTGCCTGATCACCGAGATCCTCTTGTCTGTTCCCAACGAGCCATACAAGACCTCTGGGTAGTGAATTCCTACACTCACATTACACTCCTACCCTAGTTTTTAATATCTTGAAGTTGTTACTTGAGCTATGAAGGCCTCATCTCCAGCCATTAGGCATTATTAGCTTCTTGAAGATGGATACTATACATGTATATATTTTGATTTTGAGATGTAGATCCGATGTGTATTTCTCGTGGCTACACTTTATATAGTTATATGACATGGATCTGCAGTGTATTTGATTGGAAGCCATGATTTCATCCCGAGCATGGGTATGCCCGCCTCGGTGAGACAATTGTTATTTTGCAGATGGCACCTCCTGAACTCTGGTCTTGGGCTCATTCACTTTGTATGTTGGTAAAGATTTGTAATGTATTTCAGCCATCAGTTTCTCTTTTGATATCACACATTAGGGTTCATCTGTTATAACCCTAAATTTCACCTTACATTCATATCTGGCATCAGGCCATCTTACTTGTTATTTTTTCCAAGCCATCACTGAAAGCTCTTCTAAAAAAACACTATTTTTGAAGATGTACGCTCCCTACACCACTACTTCCTACGTGTGTACACTTGCTGCACCACTACAACTCACATACATATGCTAGCTTCACTATTATAGCACGTGTATACCCACAAAAGTTGCAAAAAATAAAAAGTTGCAAGGGGATACAGGATTTTGGGTAGTTTCCTAGCCAATTGATTGCCCATAGCCCATCACCCAACCGAATAACTATCTTTTTGGCATATAAAATAAGGTTTTGGGGTCCCATTCCTACAAGAAGCATGAAATCATTGAAACTCTACCCATTTCATAATCCCCCCTTGCCCCAAGAATTTGTAGCCACATTGTGAGTTTTGAGCCAAAATTCCCTATTATAGCATGTTTCCTCCATTACTAGCCTAATCCATTTCCTAGAGAGAGATGAAGAGGAGAAAGATACGTCGAAGCAGTTGGAGCTTGGTGAAGAGGAGCCCAGAAMCGCGTTCAAGGAGAAGTCGTTGATCTCATTTTTTAAGTGACTTTGTGAGATTAATATAAAGAAGTACGTTTTCCATCCCGCCGTATCATGTGTTCAATCTTTATGTTTGATTTACATTTTGTTATGACATCTAACCTACTAATTCATATATAGAAGGCATGTTCGTAGTTTCTTGTTTGTCTTTTAGTGAATGYAGGTCAGCCTTTGGAGGAGAATTGGAGTCAGGAAGTGACCGAACGCAAAGGGATCGACACCAGACAGAGATTTTAAGGTAATACTACTAGATCTCTATACTTTGTACTTTATCCATGAATGTAGGGTATTRTCGGGATAGTTGTTAAAAGTAGGAGACTTTAGRYAGCTAGCTCTGYTTTCACTTTAGAACCCTAGTGTAGTCTGTAGGGGGGTTTTCCCACTATAGCAACAAGGCAACTGATGTTGYTGATATTTATATGAGGGAAGTAGCACGCTTGCATATCATACCCAAGACAATTGTGGCTTCCATTGACCCAAATTTTACCTCAAAGTTTTGGAGAGGATTATTCAAGGGGTTCAGAATGAACCTGAACTTTAGCACAACTTATCATCCGGAGTCTGATGGACAAACATAAAGAGTAAATCAAGTGATATAAGATATGTTAAGAATGTATGTGATGGAAAAACCATCTAAATGGGAAGATTATCTACACTTGGTAGAATTTTCCTACAACAATGGGTATCAATCATCATTGAAGATGAACCCGTTTGAAGCACTTTATGGTAGAAAGTGCAACACCCCAGTAAGATGGGACAACCCAGTTGATAGGGAAATGGTTGGGCCAGAGTTTCTCAGGGAAATGGAAGAGCAATTGTGAAAGATAAAGTTGGATTTGAAGGTTGCTTGAGACAAGAAGAAAAGCTATGCAGACAAAGGCAAAACCCACAAGGAGTTTAACTTGGGTGATCATGTTTTCCTGAAGGTAAAAGCCAATAGAATTTCCCTGAAGCTGGGAAGCTATTCCAAGTTGGCAACCATATATTGTGGACCGTTTGAAATTCTAGAAAGGATTAGACCAGTAGCTTATATGCCTACATTTCCTACATCCATGACTATTCATAATGTATTTAATGTATCATTTCTCAAGAAGTATATACTTGATGCTAATCATGTGATTGATTGGAATGTGATTCAGGTGGAGAAAGAAGGCATTTTGCAAGTGCAGCCTAGGGATGATTTTAGGGGCTAGATTTCTCTCATGGGCTAATTTTCCATGCTTTTTCCAAAAAAAAAGATTCGCTTTTCTAAAATATATTAGCCCAAATTCTATAGAATAAAATACATTACCTTAAAAATATTCCAAATTTTATAGAAGCTATATAAAATCCTTATAAATTTGAATATTTTTACAAAAATATCACCAACATTTTATAGTTTTCATATGAAGGGCTAGTAAGATTCGCCAAGGTTTCTACATTTTGAGATAAATTTCCATCCTTAAAATTATCCCTGCAGCCTGTGTGCATACTGGACTGGAAGAGAAAGCAACTCTGGAATAGATTCGTAAATCTTGTAAAGGTTCAATGGACCTAGTACGGTCCTGAGGACTCAACATGGGAGCATGAAGATGCTATGCGGGCAGAGTACCCACATGTTTTTGAATATTTTGGAAATCTTGTTTTTTTTGTGTAAATAAGTTGCACTGGGGACAGTGAAAAAATAAGGGGAGGGGATTGTAACACCCCAAGGTCGAGCCCCTACTGAATTGTAATTATGTTTATAGGCTGGTGAGCCAAGTGTTTATAATATGGAAGAATTATGTGTTTATTATGCTAGAGAGCCCATATGTTAAGGCCAATGAACTTGATTGTGTATATGTAAATACTCACATCATTAATAAAATTACATTGCTGCGTGTAGACCGACCACGAAGAAAGCGTTATGGGGGACTAAGCTCCACTAGGTAGGGAAAGGGAAGGGGTTGAGTGTCTAGGAATAGGGGCTAAGCTAGAGGGCTTACCTCTAAAGGAATAATATTATATTATTATTTCCTAGAGGCTAAGGTTTGACATAACCTATGTTGTCCTAAATTCCTGGGTAAAGGGGATGAGTTTTAAGTGGAGCTCATGCATCTTAAGTGAGACATGTGTCAACTTGGGTGCATGAAATTTTTAGGTGGGAAAGTTAGCTCATTGGGGGTTCCCTCACCATTCTCGCAATGGTTGCCACTCTAGAGGTTATCCATACTCAGAACCGATGCATGCATTGAGATAGAGAAAGATTATTGACTGATCCAGGGGATCAAATTTTGCTCAAAATTCAAAGTGCTCGGAATTGCTTCAAATCGAACGGGACCATAGGCCTCGTTGTCATGAACCCAACGCAACTCATTTTGGTTCAAACGGACATCGGATGAGAGAGATATTGCATTCTGTTCAAATTGACAAACATGCAAAAACAAATGTGTTGACTGTACAGTCCATACAGTCTGTATGGATGCTTACATGGAAGGACCGTACGAGATGTGGAAGGGTCGTATGACACTTGGCTTGTGTTGGTTGGTAGTCGTGTGGAAAATTTTGCGTATGACACGTGGTAATGGTGGCATGCTGACACGTGGAAATGGTAGCATGCTGACACGTGGCCCAATCAATGGTTGCCACGTGTCACCCTAGTGTTGGTTTAAAATTTATGTTGTTAGTAGGATTTGACCCCACGACCTCCAGGTAGGGGTAACACTTTGGGAAGGGTCACCCAACTGCCGTGCCACTGTATGTTTCTTATTATATATATGGCAAAGAATTTATTTGAATTGATATAGTTTTGATATGGGGTGTGGTTCGGGGCCGGGGCTAAGCCCCGACCCCTGGTCATATGTGTATATAATGTAACCACTGGCGCATGCCTATCCAAACATTACCATATGTCATTTAAACTTAACCCCTTTTATGTATTGCGCGTGGTCATATGGTGGCCATGTGCCCATGGACTTGGCAGTTAGGGGCTAGGTGTGTAACCGTTCTACAGTTCACACCATTTGGCAGTTGTGCTCGGTGCTAAGTTTTAACACAAAAATGCACATGGGGGCTAGGTTGAGGAGGCAGAGGTGCATTTTGGTGATCCAAAAATAGCAAGTTTGAAGGGGAACTTCCAGGAAGCCTATCTTCTTCAATTTTTGGCCAAACAAGGTGCCAAAAAAGCCCAGCTAGGGGTTTTTGGATGTTCTGAAGCCATTGAAGCCATCTATTTGTAATTTTGAGCATTTTAAAGAACATATATTATCACTTTGAGAAAATAATACAAAAGATCCATTGGAAGCTAGACCAGGAGATGTAGCCCGAGAGAGGGGTGAACTCCTTTATCATTTGCTGTGTTATGTGTTTTCTATTCACTGTTATTTGTTGTTGTTTATATGCATCTTAAATGTGTAATTTATATAAAAGTTGTGTTTTCAAAATTGATCCATTTTCATAAGAACACTTGAATTAAAACTTGCAAATATTTTCAAGAATACAAGTCTTCATCATTTTTAGATCAAGTTGGTATCGGAGCATAGGTTTTTGAAGACTTGATTATTTGCAAGTGTTTTTTTTCTGATTCTCACAAGGTTGAAACTCACAAGAGGAGAAGGTCAAATTGTAGAGCCAAGTTCTCATCCTTCAAGAAGAAAGATTATATCATCACCTCAAGCTTCAAGGAGGCAT